>APFE031666381.1:280626-316211 GCA_000404065.3 Pinus taeda
CCTTCCCTAATTCCCTTGTTTTTATTTCCAAATTCCCTAATTCCCTAATGTTTTCCCTTTCCTAATATTCCCTTGTGCATTTGTGTCCCCTTGGTCACAACATTTTTAGAGCAAAGAACACTTTACAGTCAATTGTGCACACAGTTTATACATCAGCATATATATTCCAGCTATCTTGTTTTCAAAGTCATGTCAGAGACCGAGTTAGTCTATGAGCAGGAGTATGACAATGATTTTCCATGTTTTCATCTATTTATGGAGAATTCTTGAAAGTTTCTTGCTCTCCTTAACCTCTCACCAGTCTGATCTATCCATTCATTCTCTTTAAAGGCATCAAAACAATCGCCTATCTTGCCCCAAGTAGACCTCTGCAAAAACTGTACCTCATCCCCGCACCCAAAATTGCCTTTCCCTTGAATTCAACAAAATTTCAAAAAATCAATTTCAAACTCCTTGTACTTCATACCTAGCCTAAAATTAGTTATCAGTTCAGTCATCTCGACCTAATTGATTACCTTTTGCCGAGATTGACTCGGAGAGAGCCCTCTCCTGTCCTCGTAGGGCTAGCTACGAGGCTAAGTGTGGTTTGATGTAGCCTTGAGTTTTACCTTATTTCAGCCTAAGGTAGATTTGAGTGCTAACATAGTGGCGACCATACTGGGGAGATCGTTTGTTGTTGATGGGACATTCGACTTGAAGATTGTCTTGCCCCAGTACATGTAATCAAGTTGCAGATCTGATGCTGATGGTGGATAGCAGTCAGACACAGATGAAGGCTGAAACATTCACCTGGCAAATCCAACTCGATCCTGACATTCCAGTGCTCGCTGATCCATCTATGCAATGGTAGGGTATGTGGCAAACCCTGCACTTTGTGAAGCTGTAAAAAAAGTTAGAGAGTGGTTAGTGGATATTGAAATTAATGAATAATTTTTCAGTGCCTTGTTTCAATGTTTGAAATCTCCAAAATTTCCTCTTGAAACTAAAACTGGTGTATGTGAGCTAATTGTTGAAAAACTTGAGAAGTGTTAATAAATTTACTACATGACATAAATAATTAGCAAGAGGAATATATATAAGAAAATAACCAGCAACAACCATAAACACATAAACACAAATGTTTAACCGGGAAAACCCCAAATCCAGGGAAAAACCCAACCTAATAAGATCTCACTAGCATTGGCCAAAACCCTGGCCAATTTGACCAAGTGAGCCTTCACCACTCACCTCCAGGTCTTGCACTATAATGAAGTCCTTCCAGCTTTTTATAAGCTCCATTACATATAATACCATGGGCATAATACTATGGGTGCACAATAAACCATCACTGTTTAACCTCGTCAAATTTGACTCTATCTTGAGTCAAGTTTACCTAACAATTCCCCCCTTTAAACTTGACTTGGGGTTCCTTGACTAACTCCAGCCAAACCTGCTAAGTGAGACAATCCCGCTCACTCTAGTTCTTACCCCCCTCAAAGTTTTTACCCAGGGTATTATTAACCCAACATCCCCCTATCACCTAGGTCTAACCCAAAATTTACCAGTGATTACTGAGGGGTACACATGCCTTACCAGGTCTTACAGTAGTATGCCCATTTACATGCAATACTTTTGGCTTCATTACCTTTTTTTTTTTTTTATTGTTGCTGTGATTTTGATCCGTCCTCTCTCAATTTGATTTGCTCAAAAACTTCTATCAAACCGCTCCAACTGCGAGCCCAGCGAGAACCTCGTAGATTCCAGCACTGGTGGCCTCATGTAGCATAAAACAAACAATTTTCGAAGCAGCATGAACAATTTTCTTCTACTGACCTTCTTTAAATAGCCGCATGAATCCCGAACAATTCGTCAACATGTTCCAAACCAGTAAACATCGCAAGTGCACTACGATCCCTGGCAGTTATGGCACTATCTTCTGCACATTCTCCTCGAGGTTCTTCTGCGTACAATTGTTCCACCATTATTTTCTAGACCCAGATCTTTAAAAAGGCTGCATTGATCTCATCAGGCACTATAAACCCCTGGCATCAAAGAATCCCTTTGAAGCCAATATTTGGCTCTGATACCAGTGGTTAAGAAATTTACTGCATGACATAAATAATTACCAAGAGGAATATATATAAGAAAATAACCAGCAACAACCATAAACACATAAACACAAATGTTTAACCGGGAAAACCCCAAATCCAGGGTAAAACCCAACCTAATAAGATCTCACTAGCATTGGCCAAAACCCTGGCCAATTCGACCAAGTGAGCCTTCACCACTCACCTCCAGGTCTTGCACTATAATGAAGTCCTTCCAGCTTTTTATAAGCTCCATTACATATAATACCACGGGAAGAATACTATGGGTGCACAATAAACCATCACTGTTTAACCTCGTCAAATTTGACTCTATCTTGAGTCAAGTTTACCTAACAATTCCCCCCTTTAAACTTGACTTGGGGTTCCTTGACTAACTCTAGCCAAACTTGCTAAGTGAGACAATCCCGCTCACTCTAGTTCTTACCCCCCTTAGAGTTTTTACCTAGGGTATTATTAACCCAACATCCCCCTATCACCTAGGTCTAACCCAGACTTTACCAATGATTACTGAGGGGTACACATGCCTTACCAGGTCTTACAGTAGTATGCCCATTTACATGCAATACTTTTGGCTTCATTACCTTTTTTTTTTTTATTGCTGTTGCGATTCTGATCCGTCCTCTCTCAATTTGATTTGCTCAAAAACTTCTATCAAACCGCTCCAACTGCGAGCCCAGCGAGAACCTCGTAGATTCCAACACTGGTGGCCTCACGTAGCATAAAATGAATAATTTTTGAAGCCGCATGAACAATTTTCTTCTACTGACCTTCTTTAAATAGCTGCATGAATCCCGAACAATTCGTCAACATGTTCCAAACCAGTAGATATCGCAAGTGCACTACAATCCCTGGCAGTTATGGCACTATCTTCTACACATTCTCCTCGAGGTTCTTCCGCGTACAATTGTTCCACCATTATTTTCCAGACCCAGATCTGTAAAAAGGCTGCATTGATCTCATCAGGCACTATAAACCCCTGGCATCAAAGAATCCCTTTGAAGCCAATATTTGGCTCTGATACCAGTGGTTAAGAAATTTACTACATGACATAAATAATTACCAAGAGGAATATATATAAGAAAATAACTAGCAACAACCATAAACACATAAACACAAATGTTTATCCGGGAAAACCCCAAATCCAGGGAAAAACCCAACCTAATAAGATCTCACTAGCATTGGCCAAAACCCTGGCCAATTCGACCAAGTGAGCCTTCACCACTCACCTCCAGGTCTTGCACTATAATGAAGTCCTTCCAGCTTTTTATAAGCTCCATTACATATAATACCACGGGCAGAATACTATGGGTGCACAATAAACCATCACTGTTTAACCTCGTCAAATTTGACTCTATCTTGAGTCAAGTTTACCTAACAAGAAGGAGATTTAGTGTTTGAATGAGCAGATCCAGTCATATGATTTCCGAGATCCCAACAAGTTCTTGGAAACTCTTCCTCCTTCAAAACAGCAAATAATAACGCTGCCTACAGATGTTTGCATTGACAGTGTGCAGCAGGATGTATGTATTGCAGAGTCGAGGCAGCAAACGGAGTCTGGCTTTCGCCATCCTATTGTGATGTACATGGAAATGTTTTTCAGTTTGACTGACAAATCAAACTTTCTTTTACATTATCAGACTCATTATGTGCATGTAGGGCTGCCAGCAATTGCATCTGTGATCTGGTTGAAGCACTCTCAAGCAGCATTCTTCTCAGATTTACTTGAATGGTTAATCTGGCATTACAATATTACCTGATCTATTGTTTTTACAGCAAAGTAGGGTAGATTTTGTACATAAATAAGAAACCAAAAGGTAGCATTTTGTTCCAGTTTCATTACAGTTTAGTTTGAAGTTTGCCGAGTCAGTTTTTTTTTAAGCATTTCAGTCAATTTTCAGTCCATAAATGAGTTGGAAATCTCGTGTTGTCTGTTGAAATAATGACTCCATAGCCCAATGGATGAAGGCACTAGTTTGCTCTCCCAAAGATCTGACATTCTTGGCATCTCCAAGGAGCTACCATCCCCATTGGAGCCAATGTTAGAGTCAGTCTAGTTATCCTTCCGTCATAGATCAAAGCTCTTTTTTGCATTTCGTGTTTAGGTGTCCCATCAGTTTCGATCAATTGCATTTCGTTAGGCATGCCATAACTCTGACGGAATGGTTTGTGTCACTCATTCCCCTTGTGCTTGGCACTGCTGGTTCAGGTCTATTCATAAAAACAAGTCTTAAAAGATCATTTACAGTGCTGTTTCAAATTTCTAGGTCATAACAATGGTTCTTGGTCATTAGGTCTAAGGTTGAGTCAATTTTGTTTTGCAAAGTCTAAGAAGACCAGCAGGCCAGAGGGATGTCCTCAATAGATGGTTACCTCAAATAATTTTCATCATTATACAGATAAATCAGGACTTCTCTTCAAAACTCTGTTTTGAAGATAAGTCGTCATCTCATTTTTGTAAAAAAATTTCAAAAAATTTAGTTCTTGAATCGTCCGAGAACAGCCTTGGTCTCCTTTGCCAGATCATATCACAGCTATCCCTGCAAAAAATTGTCAAAGAAAATCATTATTTCAACCAAATTTAAGGAGGAAACCAAAAAGGTCAGAAGTCTATTAATCCTAAAAAAGTGTCAATGACAAAACATTACAAAATGGGTCATGGACCAAGCAAAAATCAAAAGGGAGTCTTTATAAAGATATTTCACTACATTTTCAACTCATTCCACATGCCAAGAGTGAAGAACATCATTCCAAAGCGAAATTGTGAGTTTGTGAGGAAGTTGGAGCAATTTCAGGGGCACGCGATGCATTGGACTAGGCGCGCGGCGCACCAGGCACAAAACCGCAGTGTAAAAATACACGCGCGCAGTGCATCAGAGGCGTGCGGCGCATTGGGTGAGGCGCGCGGCGCACTGGGTTTTAAGCCCGAAATTTGCTTGGAAAGGCATCAAATCGCCTCCTCTCCACACAAATTTGCAGGTAGGCTCATATCCATTACTTGTGCTTGGCTTTTGAAAGATTAATGTAATGGGTTCATGATATGTTTGCCTTAGAAATCCAAGTGGATAGCCCTCCTTTGTCAATGAAATTTCTGTAGGGTTTGAATGCAAAAAATTGTTGTAGGGTTCAAAAACAGAGTGTAACCAAGGTTGTGATTTTGTCCCCATTTCCCTTTGTTTCCCATTCCCAAATTCACCATTATTTTTCCCCATTAATTCCCTCATTAATCCTACACCATAATCCCTCAAATCCTAGTCCCTCACCTCTATTACAAAACAAATTATCCCTACCTATCAACCCAAAACCCTAAAATCCAAGATTTTCATTTCCCTTTCCTTCCCTAATTCCCTTGTTTTTATTTCCAAATTCCCTAATTCCATAATGTTTTCCCTTTCCTAATATTCCCTTGTGCATTTGTGTCCCCTTGGTCACAACATTTTTAGAGCAAAGAACACTTTACAGTCAATTGTGCACACAGTTTATACATCGGCATATATATTCCAGCTATCTTGTTTTCAAAGTCATGTCAGAGACCGAGTTAGTCTATGAGCAGGAGTATGACAATGATTCTACACCAAAGGTAAATGTGCCAAATGTGCCATGGAGGTATCACAAAGGTGGCAAAAGTGGTCAGCATGTCAGGGAGGATCCTACTTCTTTGGCTTAATTGCAAGCTTTCCCACTTGCAATGGATTGTTTTTGGCGTCAATCATGTTTCCAATACTGCGAGATGATCTCACAAACTCAGCATCATTGGGAACTAGTCTGTTTATTTGTTCTACATTTACATGATGGTCATGTAAACCTTGCCGGAGTGAATTTCACCTTGTCACCCGAGACTATTGCTCAAGCCACCAGGATACCAAATTTAGGGGAGGAATGGAGTAAACGCGAGCTGTTAGACAGATTCAATTATGAGCCATATATCAAACCCGGGTATATGAGACACTTGAGCATAGTTTTTCCTTTCAAATTCTTGAGGGATGAGTTTGCACCATTGATGAAACTCATCATTTGATATTTCAGTTGCGAGGGCAGATTCTCGCGTCTCTATGCATACCATGTTCGTTTGTTGATGCATTTCACGAGGGTACGTATGATGAACATTCCATTTTTCATGTGTCGCAACATAGAGAGGATGGTGACTTTGGTACAAAGGAAGAGCCCAACACATCAGCATAAGAGCATATATCATTACGCGTTGATCAAAATCGTAGTGATGCATCAGTTAGCACAACAGGGCATTACTTGGGAGGATTTCATCTCCCATGATTACTTCTCCGTGCTACAGCCGCCTCCCGAGATAGTTCATGATGAGGGAGCGCCTTCACACCAGCCAGACATTCCTAAGACCGAGCATATGAGTGCTCCTCCATATGTGACATACCAGCGAGGCCACAGGGCCTTATTTGCATCTACACAACAAGTACTATCTCCACCCGGGGTGGAAGGGGTCTCGTTGCCTTCATCAGCACAGAAAGTATTATCTCCACATAATGTGGAAGGGGTCTCGCCTTCTTCTTTAGCACAGGTACAGATCCAGGATAGGGGAAAGAGGCCCATATATGATGAGGGTCCTTCAGGTGGTCAAGACACGGATATCATTGATCTTGATGCGAGCTCTCCTAGCTCAGAGCTAAAAGAGATCATCCTAGAGCAAAGGGCCGAGAATGACTCGCTGCAAAAGAAATTGCAAATGGCTAAGTGGTTGATCAACTACTTGGAGCAGCGTAACAAACAACTGGAAGATGAACATACACTTTATGAGCTGCGGCAAATCCGAGAAGACCGAGAATTGGCCCGAAAGAGACCCGGTGATTTGACACCGATTGATCGAGAGTCTATGCTCATCCGGGTGAACACTAATTTGGAGAAATTGTTGGCAAAGGAAAATAGAGACAAGGACATGCTTCGTCATATGAAAACTCACTATTGGGCTCGTATGCATGTTTGCAAAGCAAAAATGAAGATCCTAAAGAGGCGTTTGAGCAAAGCACTAAAACGGCGGAAAAAGCCCGATCCACTCCAAATTTTGGCTGAGGCTTCATTGGCGGGGCACAATACATGATAGAGGGTCTTCACTCCGAATTTGAGCAAATTTGGAGAAATTTTTGTCATTTTGAAAAATTTTGTCCTAAAAACAGGTTTTTTGGCTCAACGCGTAGCGTGTCGACACGTGCGGTTAAGATTGGGACACTTGCTGGAGGAAAACTCTACATTTTTGGGTTTTTCATGATGAATTATACATGCTCAACTATTTCCAAAGAATTTCATTAAGTTCTGGATGACCAAAAGGCTCAAAAACATCATGAAAATCACCTTTCTGCCACCTTTTTCACTAGCAGGAAGTACTTCCGGGAGAATGACATTTTGAGGGGGCAAATGAGCTCCAAATTGCAAAATTCCACTTGGGCGGGATATCAGACATGCTGGGATTTCCAACAAGACAACCTGAGCTCAATTTGGATTCCAGGAAGTGCCCCAAAAATAGGTGGAAAGTAGCGCGGTGCATAGGGCTCAAGCGCGTGGCGCACAGGGTTTTTTGGCACAATTTTCATCTTCAGCTCAGGAAATGCAGCCAGTTTGACCAGTTTTGCTTGTGGATGAAATTTTTGAGTTATCTTGATGTAAATTTATGGTTGGCATGTAACTTGGACTCACTTTTACCTATTCTATATGATTCATTCACAAAATAGCAAAAATTTAATGAATGAATTGGTTTCCTACCTTATAGAGGCAAGTTGTTTTGACTGCCTAGATTGTAGTGCTTTGTTTAGAATTGGTTGAAACAACTCCTAGGATGATGAGCTCGACCCCTAGAGGCAAGGGAATGGGTTGGCTTACCTATATTATGTATTTTCTTAGTCATTTTCAGGGTTGGACTCTGGGGAATAGCTTGACACTCTATTGTACATATTGTATCTGCATTTTTGGCAAAGGAAAGACCAGGGTTTTGCAGCACTATTTGGGATTCATGTGACTTTATGTATTGATGGTGTGCTTCTTTCAGTATTTGTAAGTTGTTTATGTGCATCACTTTCCTTCTCTTATCTTCTGCAATTGAACAAATGAAGTGTTAAGGTAGAATCCATAATTTGTTATGCTTTGCCTTTAAGTTTGTTTGATTTTCCATGTTTTCATCTGTTTATGGAGAATTATTGAAAGTTTCTTGCTCTCCTTAACCTCTCACCAGTCTGATCTATCCATTCATTCTCTTTAAAGGCATCAAAACAATTGCCTATCTTGCCCCAAGTAGACCTTTTTAAAAATTGTGCCTCATCCCCGCACCCAAAATTGCCTTTCCCTTGAATTCAACAAAATTTCAAAAAATCAATTTCAAACTCCTTGTACTTCATACCTAGCCTAAAATTAGTTATCAATTCAGTCATCTCGACCTCATTGATTACCTTTTGCCGAGATTGACTCGGAGAGAGCCCTCTCCTGTCCTCGTAGGGCTAGCTACGAGGCTGAGCGTGGTTTGATGTAGCCTTGAGTTTTACCTTATTTCAGCCTAAGGTAGATTTGAGTGCTAACAGGTATAATACCAGAGATGAAACTTCATCCAAGGGAGAGGATGAAGAAAAAATTACATTAGTTGGAAAGGGAAAGAAAGGAAAAGGAAAGAAATATTAATCCAAACCAGAGTCCAGCAAAGGGTCCAAGAAGAAAAAATTATCCAAAATTAAATGCTTCCATTGTCATGAATTAGGGCACTTGCCACGAAGTGTCCACACAAAAAGGCAAGCAAGAATACCTCAGGAGGAGTAGAAGGTGAAGCCTTAGCTTCATAGTTCGAGATTGTCTTTACCCTTATCGCATGCATGGCCAAAGCAATGATGGGGAGTTTGTGGTGCTTGGACTTGGGTGCCTCATTCCACATGACAGGGTGTAGATATTTTTTTTTGACCTAGAGGAGAAAGATTTGCAAATGCACATTGAATTAGGGGATGACAGAAGGTACAAAGCGATCAAGATTGGTACAGTTACCTTGCAAAGGGAGTTTGGATCCCCTCTCAAACTCAAGGATGTCATGTTCATTATGGGCATAAAGAAAAATATCATCTCTATTGTAGTTTTGGAATACCATGGTTATGATGTGATCTTTAAAAAAAGAAAGGAATTCCTGAGACACATAACCATGGGACATGTGAAGCAAATCGAGGTTCGTGTGAAAAACCTATATTAGGTAGATGTGGAATACTATGCTCCATTAAGCACAAAAGAAGAGAAGGTGAAGAGCCACAATGTTGGTGAACTTTGGCACTAAAGACTTGGCCATTTGCATCATGGAACTGAATATTATGCAACAAATAACCAAAGTCCTCAATAAAGGAGCACTTGAGCAATACGATGTATGCAAAGGATGCACTTCAAGGAAGTACACAAAATCCATATTCCATGATTGGGGCAACAAAGAACATGCAGTCCTAGAAAGGATCCACTCTAATGTTTGTGGACCTTTATCAATAGCCTCCACTACCAGACACAAATATTTTTATTTTTATTGATGACTTCTCAAGTAAGTGCCAGATATTCTTCATGCAGAAGAAGATGAGACATCCTCTAAGTTCGTAGAATTCAAGGCAATGGTTGAGAAATAAATCGACAAGAAGGTGAAGTCTCTTAAGAGCGATAATGGAGGTGAGTACTTGTCAAATTAATTTTAAAAAATGTGTGTGAAAGAAGGCATTCGACACGAGTTGAAAACACCCTGCGACCCACAACAGAATGGGGTTGCTAAGAGAAAGAACCATAGCATTGTGGGAGCAGCGAGGGCAATGTTGCATAACCAAGGCCTACCTCTACATTTGTGGGTTGAGGCATGCAACACAGTAGTCTATTTTCAGAACCGAAATCCTCATTGTATTCTTTCCATGATTACACCAAAGGAGGATTTCTCTCAGAGAAATCCAGATGTGTCACACTTTAGGATTTTTGGAGCCTCTATTTACTGCCATGTCTCTAAATAATCAAGGAAGAAGATTGAGTCGATAGTAGATTTTGGGGTATTTGTGGGTTAAATAGAAACTCCTCACAACTACCATGTGTACTTTTCATCCCTCAGAATGGTAGTTGTATGAAGGGATGTAAAACTTGATGAGGAGAAAGCGATGTTGTGCTCTATTGCGAGGGAGCTTCAAATCCCACTAGAAGAGGATATTTTAGCTCCAAAGGAGGGACCTCAAGAAGTTGTGGAGCAGCCAAAAATTTAGGAGCACGAAGTGAACACAACCACTCAATCATAACCATCAAGACAAGGTAGAAAAATAACTAGGGAAGCTGAGAGACTTGTGCATGATGCAAAGGAGAATGTGGATGCTCCTTCAAATTACCGTAGGAAGAGAATGTCCTCTTATTGGTATACGGGCTACATGGCTCTAATGATTAATCTTGTAGAGACTAAGCCATCCTATTTTGAGGAATAAATAGAGAAACTCATATGGGTTTATGCAATGGTGGAGGAATACAAATCCATTGTAAAGAACATTGTTTGGGAAGTGTTCTTAAGACTAGGAGATAAATCAGTTGTGGGTTTGATATGGATCTTCAAGGTAAAGCATGTAGTAGATGGAATCATAGAGAAGTACATCGAAATATCTGTAGCTAAGGGGTACTCTCAAGTTGAGGGAATTGACTATGTGGAGACCTTTTCTCATGTAGCAAGGTACTCATCCATTAGATCAATTCTTCCTCTAGCTATCTAGATGGCATGGAAGATCCACCAGATGGATGTAAAAACATCATTTCTCAATGGGGTTATTGAGGAGGAGGCATAAATCAAGAAACCATAAGGTTTTGATACATTTGATCAGTAGTCTCATGTGTGCAAACTAAAGTGAGCATTGTATGGTCTCAAACAAGCACGTGTGCTTGGTGTTAGAACATAGATTTACCTGAGGCTGAAAAGGTAAGCTTATAGGTCCACATCAAACCATGCTCATCCTGGTAGCTAGCCCTACCAGGTCAGGAGAGGGCTCTCTTCGGGTCAATCTCAGCTAATTATGGTCACTAAGGGATTGATTGACTGATTTAGCTACTGATTTTAGGCTAGGTATAGATATAAAAGAGTTTGTTTAATAAAATGATGTTTTTTTGGGCTCTAAGGGAAAGGCAGATTTTGGGTGCAGGGAATGAGGCACAGTCTTGCAGGGATTTCGATGGGGCAAGGTAGGAAACTGTATTTGGCACTATAAATAAAGTGAGGTGAATGGGTCAGACTGAGGAGGAGTTGAAGAGGGCAGGGGAAGCCATGGATCCTCTCCAAACAGTGGAAAACATTAAAAGGCTACAACAAACTTCAAGTAGAGCACTGCACTTCTCAATGTATTCTACTTACACTCTTGTTTGTTTAGCTAAGAAGAAATAAAGTGAAATGATACATATAACACATGAATAAATTCACAAAGACATAAGAGAGCACTATACCAAAACAAATGCCATAGGGATCCCAAAGAATGCTGCAAATCCTGGTCTCAATTCCTTAGCCAAAATATTGATGTGAGTGTACAATGAAGCTCAAGGCTTTCTCAAGAGTCAAACCATGCTAATGAATGAAAAAAAACATAATATAGACAAACATAGCTCATCCTTGCCTCTAGGAATTGAGCTCACATATTTAGAAACTGATCCAATTGATCCTAAACTGAGAACTAGAAACTAGGAAACATAACAGCATGCCTCTAGAAACAAGGAAACTGATTTATTCAGTTTCAAACAACCTCTAAAATGATGAATCTACCTCTAAAAGTAAAAATATAACATATTTACATTATGATCCATCAATTTTCATCAAATTACATCATAAATTTTCCATTAGGAAAGTGAAAAAGTCAAACTAGGCAAAGCTGGGCGAAAAATAGAGCAAAACTTGGTCAAACTGGTAATTTTTCCTCTATGCGCCACGCCTGTTTGGACCCAATTTTAGAGGCCTTCCCGATGTCCAAATCAGCTCCAAGTACGCTTTTTGGAAAGGCCTACCTGTCTAATTTCCAACCCAAGTGTAATGTTTCAATTTGGCCTTCATTTGCCCTACCAAAAATCAAATCTCCCAAGGCTGCTTCCTGTTTGTCAAAATAGCAGTAGTGAGGTCATTTTTTGAGTGTTTCTGACCTCTTTGAGGACTCAAAATCTGCCCAAATTTCTTGTCCATATGTAGGAAAGCATAAATTTTCATGAAAAATCTAGAAATGCAAATTTTTTGTGATTTGGAGCCCTCTAGAAAAAGCGAGCACCATGTGTCGCGGCGCATAGGGAGGAAAACTCTGTTTTTTGTGCAAAAAATTTCCAAAATGAAAAAATTGCTCCAAATTTTTTGAATTCTGGGCTGGACCTTCTTTATCAAGAGCTATGTTGAGCCAAGGATGCCTCGGCCAATGTCCGAAGTTGATCATGCTTCTTTTGCCTCTTTTGCCTCTTTGATGCCTTGCTTAATTTTGCCTTTAAATTCCTTCTTCGTGCCTTGCAAAATTTATTCCTTGCCATGTAATGAAAAGCCATTTGTCTCAGCAATGCCTTTTCCTTATTGGCCTTGTTCAAAAGTCTCTCTAAGTAGATTTTGACTCTCTCGAGTGAAGACTCCCGATCAGCGTTGATCTCTTGCTCAAGTGAAGTGAACTCCACCCTCCTTCTTTGGGCAGCTTGGCGATTCTCCCAAATGTTTTGCAACTCCCTAATCACCTGTTGATCTTCAAGTTGCTTATTCCTTTACTCCAATAATTTTATAATCCACTTAGCCCTCTCCAAGTTGAGGGACAAGGCTTTGATTTCTGTTTGTTGCTCTTGGATGATCTCTTTGAGACTTGTGCTTTGTGGGCCCATCTCTGTATCAACATCCTCAATAAGAATGAAGTCTCGCTCACCTGAAGGCCCCTCATCTTGCATTGGCCTCTTACGTTTGTCCTGAACCTGTGGTGCTGATGTTAGAAGTGAGGCCCCTTCCACCCCAAGTGGAGATAACACTTGCTTTGCTACTGCGAACAACTTCCTGGTGCCCTTCTGATAAGTGATAAATACTGGCATAGTAGCAGTGTGTGTCTCATGAACTTCATACTGATAAGAAGGTCCACCTGTCTCGTGCAAAGTCTCTGAAGGTCCCTGAGAACCTCTGAAAAACTAACGAGAGATGAAGTCATCCCAAGTGATGCCCTGTAAGCCAAGTTGATGGGTCACCACAATCTTTATAAGAGAAAAATGGTAAATACTGTTAAACTGCTGTTGAGGGGTCTTGTGTTGCACTAGAGTGGTCATCCTTTCGATATTTTGGCACATGAAGTAAGGGATGTTCATCATCCTTACCCGGGTGAAATGCATGAGTAGCCTGATATGATAAGCATACAAATGGGAGAACCGACCCTCACAGCTGAAATATTTCATGATCAATTTCATTAAAGGAGCATATTCATCTCTGAGATATTGAAAAGGAAACACTCTCTTGAGCTGCCTCAAGAAGTCGGGCTTAATATACAGTTCATAATGCTGCCGGTCAATGTTTTGCCTCTTGTTCCATGGCTCTCCAATGTTAGATATGTTGGTTGGTATTGAAATGGATTTTGGTGTTAATGTGAAAGTGACACCAGCTAGAGTGGCTTGATCACCATGTAAATGCAGTACAAACAAACGAGCCAACTCATGATGAAACTGAATGCTAGCAACCTTATCACAAAATTCATAACATGAATGATGTCGAAAACAAGAGATGGAAAGAGGGAAAGCCTGCAATTCAACAAGGGTGGTTGGTTCTTCTCTGATATGTCTGCCACCTCTATGAGGCGTCCTGAGTGCATGTCCCTCTATGGGTGAGTCACTTTGGGTCTCCTCTTCAAAATCATATGAAGAAGCAGATGCCATGGCTGCTGGTGGATAAACTGTCTTGAAGAAATAGGTGCTGATATGTCAAACTGTCTTGTACTACCTTTGATGATGTGTTTGACCTTTGTCACCAAGGGAAAACAATTGAATGAAGGACTGTAAGGGGAGGGAAAAATAGTGGAGAATTAATGGACTGTTGGGATAGATTTTAGTTAGGGAAATGTGGGATGTTTTGGGATTATAGGATTAGGGTTTGGGAATTTACAATTGAGATTTTGGAAAAGGGAATTTGGGATAGGGGATTACTGAATTTAGGGGGTAGGGGAACTAAGGGAATAATGAAATCAAGGGACAAATGGGATGAGGGAGTGAACTTGGTGACAAAACAATGAGTTGAAACCCTAGCAGCAAGTTTCTTTGAGTTATTTTAAAAGGTAGGGTTTGATTGTTTTAAACAAGCACCATCAAACACACACCATACAACCATCATCGAACTTGGATAGAAAATAGCTTTGAAAGGTCTACCTACTTGTATCAAGATCAGTCCATGCAATTTCGGGCGATTGGAGTGAGTTTGGGTAGTGTTTGGGTTCTCTAGCTATGTGCTCCGCGCAGCATGCCCAATGTGTCGTGCCTCACCAATGCACCACGTCCTTGTTATTTTACACTAGACACTGAGGCCCAGTGCACCGTGCCGGCTGTATGCGTCATGCCTCCTGCCCAGTGCGCCACGCCAAGCAACCTAGTGCGATTTTCACCCAAACTTCACACTCACTCACCAAAATTGCTCTGTCTTGCTTCTCTTTCGCAAATGAACTTATCCAATGAAGGAATAGCTTATAAACAAAGAGCTTTTGAAATTTTGGCTCATGAAACCCACTTTCATAACGTTTTAGATTTGACTTTATCTTTAAACTCTGTTTTTTGGACTTTTCACTTCTTTTAAGTTTTATGATGAACTAAATGACCTGAGATTTGCTTGTTTTGCAGGTGTTGGAGCTTTTCTGGGCTAAGGAAAGAAACCAGGGTGCAAATGAAGGAATTTACAATGAGGAAAACAAAATTTTCATGATTTTTGTACAATAAAAGCTAAATACTCTGTTTTTTTTGAACACTTGGAAATGAAAGTTATTGATGTTGAAACCTCCTCATGGCATGCTGGTAATTATTGGACATTTTAAATCATTTATTGATGAAACCCTAATGGAACCCTGACCTAATTCACAATGAAACCCTAAAGACAACCTTTTGCAATTTTAGATAAAAAAGAAGACTGTATATGCCTTTTTAATGAATAGACATGAACCAACAGGTAAATGACATGAGGGACATGAGGAAAACCACTCTCATCAGATGACCCATGTGCCTAATGGAATGCAGATGACTGGGCGAGACTCCTAATATGAAATGCAACAAGAGGATTGATCTTTGATGGAGGGATGAAGATACCAACACTAACATTGACTCTAATGGGGATGGTAGCTCCTTGGAGGTGCCAAGAACTACAGCTCTCTGGGAAAGCTAATAGTGCCTTCGTCCATTGGGCTCTGGAGTCAATAACTTCAACGAAACAAAACTGAACTCTTGACTTAAAGACTCAATTTCAGGACTGAATGTGACTCAACACTGACTCATTTTCAAGACTGAAATTGACTCGAAGACCTGACTCTAACAAACCAAACCAAAACTGAAATCAAACTGTAGCTTTATAGCCTTCACCTCGGGCCCCAAGCTAAAGCATGAAAATAGTACAAACTTGAAATGGAATTTAAACAAACTGGTATATACAATGATGAATAGAACAACAAAAAACATGTCACAAATAATACCGCTTGAGGAGCTGACCATTGGCCGCTCCACCCGAATAATCTTTGCCATTCAGCTCTTGCAACAAGAAAACATTCTAGCCCTAATATGCAACAATCTTGTACAGTCCTTTCCAAAGATTTTCAAATTTGCCATGTTTACCTTTCTCCTCATTCCTTGCATCCCATTTCAACACTATATCTCCTATCTCAAGCCTGTCCACCTTCGCTTTTCAGTTATATATTCTCTTGATTCTTTCCTGTAGCTTTAAAGTATTTTGAAATACCTCCTCACTAGTCTATTGCAAGTGAATCATTTGATTGATCCTCCACTACAAGCCATCCTCCTCGCTACCTACTTCTTACAAAAGTTTGACCACTGGGACTGCCAAAGAAGTCAGGAAAACTGTGTCCACACTGTACACAAGCTCAAAAGGAGACATGCCTATAGACTTTTTGTGACTTACCATGTCTGCCCAAAGAGCATTGACCAGCTTTTTGTGCCAAGCTTTCTTATTAATTTCTAGCAGCTTTTTGATAATGTTGACAAGAGACTTATTTGAGGATTCGGCTAATCCATTGCCCTGTGGATAATAGGCTATCGAATGCCCCAAAGTGATTTGATACTTATGACAAAAACCAATCATTCTTTTTGATTTGAAGGTTGTCGCATTGTCGGTGATTAACTTATTGGGACAGCCAAAACGAGACAAAATGTTTTATCCAAGAAAGGAGATAATTACCGAATCGATGGCCTGTCTTGTAGGAACTGCCTCTATCCATTTGGTGAAGTAATTTGTCGCCATGAGGATCCACTTATGCTGCGCTGAAGAGGAAGGATGAATGTCACCGATGAAATCCAAACTCCACTGCTAAAATGGAGCACTGACTTCAATGGGTTTGAGTGGCAAGGGCTGTAACTTCCTCTTACCTTGGAAAATCTGACACTCATGACAGTTGGCCACTGTTTTGTACACATCAACAAAAAGAGTTGGCTAATAATACCTGGCTCTCAATATTTTATTGGCAGTTGTCTTCCAAAAAAGATGGCCTCTGCAATCCCCTTTATGAAACTCCTCCATTACCTATTTCGCTTCTTCTTCCACTAAACAATTTAGCAAGACACCACCGGGGTCTTTCCAATAAAGTGCACCATTCATGATACAAAATTTTGTAGCTTTCAATTTCAGTGTCCTACTCCTCTTCTTAGCCATTCCGGGTGGTGATGATAGATTTTGGAGTGCATAAATAATGTCTGAATACCAAGGAGAAAGGAGGAACATTTCTAATACCTATACAGGCAGATTCTCTTCATTTTCCTTGGGCATAACAGTAATGAGACTGATGTCTAGGACATGCAGATTTGACTCAGCCATCATTTTAGCCAGTCCTTGGCCTTTAATGAGCTTTTTCAGCTTGATTTCTAGATCATACTCCAACAAGGCAGCAATCCATTTGCCTCTTCTCCCCTCCATATCTGTTTGCACTAAGACATCCTTGACAACAACGTTTGGGACATAAGCAAGGATGTGAGAATGAAAAATATAAACCCAAAAGTCCTTCAATGTGTTTACCAAAGCAAGGGCCTGTTTTTCAATAGTATTATACTTCAATGCCGCATCCCTTATGGTTCTACAGAAAAAAATGATTGGCTTCTCGAGCTAGTCTCTTTTTTGCATCAAGACCACTGCCATAGTATGATCCGAGGCAAATGAAAACAAAATAAAATCCTGAGTATAGTCCAGGCTGATCAAAACCGGAGCTGAAGGAAGTGCTAATTTCACTAAATTGAAAGATTTTACCGCTTCTTCCGTCCACCTTACTACACTATCCTTTTTGAGCATATTTGTGATCTCTCTTAAGTGTTCTGCAAGATTGAAGGATTGGCTTTCTTTCTTACTTCGTGGAAAATCAATTTTTTTAAAGGCCTCCACCCGAGCTAGATCAATGTGGATACCCTCCTTTGAGATGATGTGCCCAAGAAGCTTGCCCTCATCCATGGCAAACAAAAACTTCTTTGGATTAAGCGAGATGCCATATTTCCTACACCGCTAAAACACAATCTCCAAATGATATAGGTGATCCTCATCTAAAATAGAGAAAACAGTTAATTCATTAAGATAAACAACTAGGAAAACATCTTTTTCATTGGCAAATGCGACATCCATTACTCGTTGAAAGGTTGCACCAGCATTTTTCAATCCAAAAGGCATCTTTGCATAGTGAAAGGTTCCCCGTGGAGTGGTGAACGCTGTTTTGTCTCGATCATCCTCATGGACCAGAATTTGGTTATAACCCGAATAATCATCAAGTAGTGACATCCTGGATGCTCCAACTACTCACTGAAGTATATGATCCATATTAGGCAATGGATAGTTGTCCTTCAAAGAAACTTTGTTCATATTTATAAAATCAATACATAGTTGAATCTCACCTGTCTTCTTGTGCACGGGAACCAAGTTTGAAATCCAATCCGAAAACCTTATGGGAACTATGATACCAGCTTTAAACAATCGGTTCACTTCCTTCTCAATCGAGGGCAACAACTTTGGATTTATTCTCCTCAGCTTTTGACGAAATGGCTTTTGATTAGTCTTGAGCAGGATGACATGTTGAATGATACTTGTATCATATGACTTCAAATCTGAATAATCCCAAGCAAAAACTTTAGTGAAAGAAGATAACAAGCTGATATACTTGGCCTTTACCTGTGGACGCAATGCTTTTGACAATTCTACCATCTTCGGATTTTCAGTTGATCCGATGTTCACGTCCTCAACACCTTTTTCAGTTGCCTGCAAACTTGGTTTCCATGCCACATCATCATGATCGAACAGTTCCTCTAAAGGGATTAGACCTTTAGGAATGATGTTGTCTTTGAGCTGCAAAACCTCCATCTGATTTACCTCTATATCCGCATCACCATCATCATATTCCACATCAATAGAAGTGTCTTTGAATTTACCTTTGTTTTGCAGAAATTCATCGATCTCACCATCATCTTGAAACACTTTCCAATACCTTTGATTGTCCGGGACAACTGGGAAGTCTTTCACATGAATCTCAAACTTGTTGTTAGAGGTCATTGGCACTATCAGATTCCTTTCTGTTGTTGCAAGTGAATCGGCAATGATATTCTGAGCACGAGGAACACAAGTTAAAGTATAATTTGAAAATACTCTCAAAATATCAAGCACTGCATTTCGGTAAGCCCGCATTCTAGGATGTTTTTCTTGGTATTCCCCTTTTACTTGCTTAATAACTAGCTCGAAGTCACCATACACTGAAATCCTTTTGGCATTCATCTTTCTAAGAATTTTTAAACCAGCAACCAAAGCTTCATACTCGGCCTCATTATTTGAGATATCAAAAGCTACTTTATAAGAGCAAACCCTTACATTGCTTAGCACTTTGTTTGGGGTGAAAACAGGGCTGCGTATCCATATACCAATTCCAACACCTTCCCTTCCTACCGCACCATCAAAATCCATGACCCATAGGCTCGCTTCATCCTCTTCTAAGTGTTAAAATTCCTTATGTGTTATTCCTTGTCCTTGCTGTCCATCTTTATACTGTTGTTGACTAGCTGATTGTTCAGCAGTATTTTGTCTTTATTGCCTTAAGATTTCTCTAAAATTTTCAATGATTTAGGGAACGTCTTCTACTTGAACTATTTGGTTATCTACATCATTAAAGCTATCTGAATACAAAACAAATGATTCTAAATTAGTATGTACATATTTGATCGGATGATTTATCAATTTCTCCTTGCTAGTAATCATATACTTCATCTTTTGTTCCCAATATAGTTTCCTCATCTGGCCGAACAAAGGAATGGTAGCATAGGAGAAGTCAAGATGCATTGTCCCGTTAATCTTTTCTCCCCAAGATCTGGAAAGAAGCATACCAAATCTGGGAGGTATATCTACTACGAGTACATCCATCAAAACATTTTTGGCCGGAATCTGATCAAAATTGACCACCAAATCCTTGATAAGACCACTGCACCTTACTCTCTCGAAATCGAAACAGTAAAGGTCATGATACTTTCTCGTAATGTCCAGTCTCAATTTCTCCATGATGGCCTTAGGCATGAGATTATGAGAGGCTCTAGAATCAAACATAGCATTATGCAACACAAAGTCATGCACCCTGAGAGTGATGTAGAAAGGGGCTACATCACTTTCTTGAGACTGACCTTCCAACGCTGGCCCAAAAATCAACTCAGGATTGTCATCCTCCACATTCACCATATCAGATGATGGATCTAAATTCAAAATTTTGGAGACCTGACCTTTATAATTGTTGTTCTTCATCAACTCAGTCAAAGGAATGGATATCTTTACCTTGGCAATTTCATTTTCCAAATTGAAAACTGAAACTTTTTCTACCTCTTTCACTGAAACATCCTTCTTTTCAGATTTCTCCTTTGACCCACTTGGCTGATTGGATCTCTCATTTGCTGATGGCGTTTTTTTGGTGGTAGTATCAGCTGCCTCTTTTCCTTTTTTCTACACATTAGGAGGATCATTCTTGGATGCTGCTACCTCCTTCCTTTTTTGAATTGGTTTCACGGGCACATCTATATTTCGGAGTGAATATTGTCGCTGTTGAGCTGACAAAGCATTCATGTATCCTCTTTGGTACTCATCGGACTCTTCATCAAGAATTGTCTCATTTGCCAAAATGAAATTGTCATCTCTTTTTTCAACTGATTTCTCGAAATACTCCTCATCCTCAGTGATGAAAATTGGCATATCATCGGGCGTGAAGAAATTATTTTCTTCACCAATCACATTTTCCTCTTCATCTGATTCTAGATCATGCACAAAGTTCTACTGTAGAGGTGTTTGCACCAGCCGCTACGCTGCTTGATCTTGGGCTCGCTGCTGTCTTTGTTTGATTCTATATTGTGGTTGCTGCTGGCCACGGAAGTTAGGATTTATAACTTGAGGTTCAAGTTTGTCAATTTTCATCCTCTCTAGCATCTGCTCCACCTTTCGAAGTACTTGCTCTGACGAGGAAGACTCTTCTTTTATAGTGACTTTCTTTTCTACTCTTACTCTAGCTCTCTTGGCCAATAGATTTTCTTCAACGCTAACGACAATCTTTTGCATGTCTTCCAACGTGGTCAGATCTCTCTCTCTTAGTTGATAGGCCATATCCGTATCAAAACCGTCCAGAAACTTAATCAAGGCTAGCCCCATGGGTAGCCTTAGATGATCAGGGATTGCAATAAATGGAATTGAATCTAATGTGTTGGACACCTAATCCTAAATGGGTTAGTGTGGAAGCCGAATGGACAAAAGGAGTCCAAGAGACCTTGGGATGTGAAACCCAAGAGTCACATATTGTACTATAAATGTATATCAAATGTTAATAAAAATTGTATTGCATGTTTTATCTTTCATATCTCTCTTGCAGTCCATGTGTGTTTAACATGGTATCAGAGCAGGCGATTGCTGGTCCTGCTCCAATTGTGAGCCACTTGTTTTTGTGGTTTGTGGAAACATGGGCTTTTCACGTAGGGAGGAATTCATCGGTGGATTTTACATTCCTTAGCAGGACATTAAATTGATGGGCCCCATATTCAATTGATGGTCGCAGAGGTCTGTATTATGCATCTTTTGTTTCCTTTATGATTCAACAGATCTTCCTTCTTGATTCAACAAATTCTCGATAATTACTATTCAAAGTTACAAAATTGTGAAATCTGAATTTATATGCATCGGTATCGTGATTGATGTTAATGTTTGAATATTGACATGTTGGTGGTTAATGCCTCCACTCTCTACCATACCACATTACCTCCACTCTTGGTTGTAACATGTGCTCCCATTAATACCACTGCATACCTCTACTATACCTCTACTCTTGTTACGTTAGTCAACTCCAGTCTACCCAATACACTGCCATAACACACTGAACGTTGCATATTCCACCGTGGAGTCGGCACCATTTTCTCCTCCGATCGACTCTGAACGAGGCAAAGGAATAACTGCTTTAGACATAAAAAAAGGCAGAGAAATCTGTGTCTTGTTTTTATATGAGCGTTTCCCTATATTTTTTTACGAGTGTTTCTCTGTATTTCCCAATGCATGTTAGTTACTCCTCCATGAAAACTGCCCTGACATATTCTATTTTCTATGCCCTATTCATTTGAACACGCTCAGGCTCCATAAACATTTCATGTTCTCTCACTTTTGACGCCTGACATGCTGATAACTAAGTGTTGTTTGAACGCTGCTGTATATTAAATCATAGCACTGTATTTTCCAGTTTTAGTGCTGAGGCTGACATGCCACCATTGAAGAAGTTCCAACTTCTGTTGAATGCATTATAGTTCTGATATTGAATGCGTATGCGTTTTGCATTCCAGACCCACCATTCCAGTTGCAGCAGTGGTACTTTGACTGAGTAACGGCTAGCTGTGTGTGGGACAAATGTAGCATGTTTTTGTGATGAGACGGCTATGTAATCTGCTAGTGATAGATCATTAACCTCTACGTCCTCAAACGTCCAACAATTGAAAAGCTTCACTTCGCGCTGTGGTAAAATGACTGCCATGGTTTCTCCTCCTATTCTGCACACCTTAGCTTCTGCGAGAGTAAAAACCGTGCAACACAACCTCATCCTTCTTCTTGGTTGCATAACTGTTTGAAGACCCCTTTGCAGCATTGATAAGCTCATCTGCAAGGCACTCAACAATCATTTTGATATTTCAGAATGCACTTTCTCCCGCACCAATGGTGAGCAGAAAGATTGCTTGATTGACACGTCTCAAATGAGATATATCAACTGCTTGACGTCAAACAACACCAGCTGAACCAATTCGAGTGGCATCTTCTCTTGGACCACTGTTAATGATAGCATCCACTATGACCTGTATTGGATTCTGAACATAAAGCTTTGGGCATGTTACGAGAAATAAAGGAATTGTGCCACAAACTACAAATTTCTTGTCATAAGAAAACAAATGAAGGAGCATCAGTTTAAAGTTACACAAGAATATTACTGTAGAACTTTGCATATTTGTTTTATAAATTTTTGAGGGTTAATGCAAATTGACAGTTTGCTGGAAATGAAAGGCAACAACTTTGTTTTGATGGATCGAAAATAAATTGTCAAGTATTACTACAAAGCCTTTGAAATATATGCTAAGTTTTCCAGTCAGAAAAAAAAAAAAAAAAAAAAAAACAGTGGTGGTGATTCCTTTTGATATTTAGTGTACAATTTGGTTGAAAGCAACTCAAATATTTATGTTCACTGATGAAATTTAGTTGTGCATCTACATAGGTTAGATTTCTAGAGACAATTTGTTAATTGCAATGCTAAATTGGCCATTTACTTAACAGAATAAGATTTCGGAGTCAATACTCCTTTGGCATTGGAGAGGGGACTCGTGAACAGTTGATTCAATGGTAGGGAGGTGGGAATGGCAATTTTTCGAAATCAAATGGAACTATTGCAGAATATACAAATTCATTGAAGACTGTTGGATTATTTTTGCCAGTGGAGAAGAGAATACGTTCCGCGTGTGGGCCTTTTGCTACACTGTTTTACTTGAAGCTTGCTTTCAGCTTGGCTTTTCCTTAATCACTAGTTCTTGTACTACAGTTTTAGCTGGCAAGGATATTTGCTATCCTCTCGAAAGAACAAGAGGTTGTTTATGACTTTCAATAGATGAATAATTTTTTGTATGATTGCTGTTGTGTACTTACAATTTTTCAGAAGATTCTGTGCTGGTTGGTCCGTTGGTATTTTGGGTCAGTTTCTACCATACCAGAATGAGTTTGTCACAATTTGGATGCCATTTAGAGATTGTTTGTGTGGTTGTATATTCTTCTCACTAGCTGATACTGAAGTGTTGATATACGTTGAAGAGTGAACGAGTATTTGAAGGATCCAAGCAAGTTTGTAGTTGCTGCTGCTCCAGTGTAGCATTGTATTTAAAACTCATTATAGTGCATTGATTCCTTGATTCCACTGCTGCATAAAGAGTTTGGTGAGCTGATTGTAATCTTTTATGTTGCACACTAATCATTTGCTAAAATTTATAAAGGATATTGCAGTGACATTGAATTGTGAGTGATTGTTGCTTCTTCTTCACTGGTTGATAGTTGTGATCAGTTTCTTTAATGTATGAGATAATGAAGAAAATGACCAGACTTGATAATGCATTAGAGTTGTTAAATACTCTGATACATTCCACTGTTGATGAGATGGTTAAGATCAACAAAACCTCTCTATTCAATATTAAAATATGTCTACAAAATGAACAGGAGAATATTGAGTTTTTGCAGCTTGACACAAAGCTACAGCAAGAAGAATTAAAAAAAAGAAGTCATCATTCTAAACCTGTTTTTGTTCAGAACAATGAGACAACCACCCATCAGCAGCAAGTTAATAATGCAGCAGTTGTACATGCAAATGTAGAAACTCAGTCTGCACTTCCCAAGCCCATCATTAGAACTTGGGAACAACTTGTCCACAACAAGCAAAAAACTGGTCTTGGATATGACAAGGACTTGTCCTTTCATATTCCAAACTATGCCAAGCCCATTCAGTTTCAGAGTGCTGGATTTATTCATGATAGTTCACCTGCTCCTCATGACAGTTCACCTCCAATTGTTCCAGATTCTACCCCTCTTCCACAACACCAACAACAAAATATTATAAAATGCCAACACTGTGACTGAGTTGGCCATTTGAAAGATCATTGTTTTGATCTTCATCCATGTAAGCACTGTCATAAAACCAATCATTCTTCAAACAAATGCTTCAGAAAAAAAACGTCCTGCAAAAACAAAGATTCATCTTGGATGGATCGCTTCTTGGCAATGGGCATCAACAACCAAGAAGATATTCCAAACACATGTCAGAACTTGTTCCAGAATATTGAACAGTCTTGCAGTTGAGTTTTCTCCATCATCTCACCTTGTATCTGACAGGGGGAGAAATGATGGTCATCTACAAGCTTCAAATCCACATCAAGCGAGCCTCAGCCACAACCTGCCACACCAGTTTCAGAGTTGTAGCCAGAGACAAAGATGCCCCTGAGCATGCCTTCAGTTGGCAATCTGGGACACTTCCTCTAGCAGAAGACTTCAGCTTCTTGCTAGTTTCAGAAGAATTCCAGGAACAAAAATGAGAACACTTCCTCTATCAGAAGGCTCCAGCTTCTTGCCAGCTTTGGAAGAGTTCCAGGGCTTTCATTAAGCATTCCAGAGTTGTTGGTCATCCTTAAACCATCACAGGTTGAGACTTCCCTTTTCAGGTTGAAGTTCTCCCTTTTATGCGGGGTGAGATCTCCCTTTATTGGTTGAAGGTTTCCCTCTTCAAAACAATAGGAGCACTTCCTCTAGCAGAAGACTTCAGCTTCTTTCCAGTTTTGGAAGAGTTCTGGGAACTGCACTAAGCGTTCCAGTGTTGGTGGTCATCCTTAAACCACCGCCCTTTATACCAACATTTCATAGAGCACATTTAGCCTAGTGTTGCCATGCATTTTTTCACATTTTGTATTTCAACTCTCTTCTTGGACTCATACATAACCCTTTGGATTAAGGGGGGGAATGTTGGAAACCTAATCCTAAATGGATTAGTGTGGAAGCCGAATGGACAAAAGGAGTCCAAGAGACCTTGGGATGTGAAACCCAAGAGTCACATATTGTACTATAAATGTATATCAAATGTTAATAAAAATTGTATTGCATGTTTTATCTTTCATATCTCTCTTGCTCTCCATGTGTGTTTAACATAATGCAATAATCTTGGACAAACTCACCAACATTCCGCTTGATGTGCACATATTCAACAAGAATTTGAAGAGGATTTTTCTTCACTTCCCAGCGGTCTAAGAATTGTCTTTTTAGATCGGCCAATGTAGCGATACTTGCAGCGGGCAAAGCTCTAAACCATTTCCTAACTTCACCACCAAATGTCTGTACAAACAATCTCATTGTCACATTTTCTGCATCGATCTCATGAAGGTCAAAGAAATCCACCATTCTATCCACATGCTGTTGAGTTATAACACTGTGAGGAGTGCCATCAAACAAAGGAATTTTGCTTTGATAATCAGTAAGCATATCATCCAAATTATGAGGCAGCACAAGGGGTGCAAAACAACCAGCCATCGCTCTCGGTGGATTCGGTCTTGGGGATGTTGGCGGAGTAGGTGGAGCTAATGTATGGGGTGTATGAGAAGGTGTAGTGATTTTGGAAGTTTGGGGAGTAGAAGGAGTAGATGGAGGTGATACCACTACAGACTTTTGATCAGATATAATAGGCTGCACAGGGATGGTGGGAATGAAAGGCGGTTCGATGGGAATCCTTGAGCTAGATGCAATTACGGAAGATCCAAGGGTTGCGGATGCAGTTACTAGGAAATCAGCGATATTTGAAGCCACAATTGCAGTCTGGAGCTATCTCAAAATATAATCCTCAATATACTTATTAGCCCTTTCAATTTCTAGATCTACAAGAAATTCCAGATTTGAGACAGTAGAACCAACAACACTTTCGGATTTGGTTTCAAACAATGACAAATCAAACTGTTCATCAAAATCAAGCTCTTCAAGATACTCAAAAATCACAGGACATGAATGCGATTTGACTACGGGAGTCTTGGAATTCTCTTGTCGAAGAATTCTTGGAATAAGATTGGGATTCTCGTATATAGGAGGAGGATTTGGATCTGGATTGGCTCTGGTATATCTTATGGAAGCCAGCGTGCTATTATTTCCAAGAGATCAAATGAACATTTACAACTTGTTCAGCCTATCAAATCCTAAACTTATCATCCAAAGCTTAGAATTATCAGATGCACTGGGGTGAGTTACAGGTTAGATTTTTCGTTAATGGGACTAGACTGGAGATTGACTGAATTAGTGTTTATCTACTTGAGTTAATGCAAAGAAAAAGCGTTTCAAAGGCTACCTGGTTAATCTTCAGACTCCATCTATAGTTCAAAAACAAAGAATACTAACAAACAATAAATTTAATTCCCCAGTATGGTCGCCACTATGTTAGAGCCTAGATTTACCTCAGGCTGAAAAGGTAAGCTTCTAGATCCACATCAAACCACACTCAGCCTGGTAGCTAGCCCTACCAGGTCAGGGGAGGGATCTCTTTGGGTCAATCTTAGCTAATTATGGTCACTAAGGGCTTGATTGACTGATTTAGCTACTTATTTTAGGCTAGGTATAGATATAAAAGAGTTTGTTTGATAAAATGATGTTTTTGTGGGCTCTAAGGGAAAGGCAGATTTTGGGTGCAGGGAATGAGGCACAGTCTTGCAGGGATTTCGATGGGGCAAGGTAGGAAACTGTATTTGGAACTATAAATCAAGTGAGGTGGATGTATCAGACTGAGGAGGAGTTGAATATGGCAAGGGAAGCCATGGATCCTCTCCAAACAGTGGAAAACATTAAAAGACTACAACAAACTTCAAGTAGAGCACTGCACTTCTCAATGTATTCTACTTACACTCTTGTTTGTTTAGCTGAGAAGAAATAAAGAGAAATGATACATATAACACATGAATAAATTCACAAAGACATAAGAGATCACTGTACCAAAACAAATGCCATAGGGATCCCAAAGAATGCTGCAAATCCTGGTCTCATTTCCTTAGCCAAAATACTGATGTGAGTGTACAATGAAGCTCAAGGCTTTCTCAAGAGTCCAACCATGCTAATGAATTAAAAAAAACATAATATAGACAAACATATCTCATCCTTGCCTCTAGGGGTCGATCTCACATGTTTAGGAGCTGATCCAACTAATCCTAAACTGAGAACTAGAAACTAGGCAACATAACAGCATGCCTCTAGAAACAAGGAAACTGATTCATTCAGTTTAAAACAACCTCTAAACTGATGAATCCACCTCTACAAGTAAAAAACTAACATATTTACATCATGATACATCAATTTCATCAAATTACATCATAAATTTTCCATTAGGAAAGTGAAAAAGTCAAACTAGGCAAAGCTAGGCGAAAAACAGAGCAAAACTTGGTCAAACTGGCAATTTTTCCTCTATGCGCCGCACCTATTTGGACCCACTTTTGGAGGCCTTACCATTGTCCAAATCAAGTAGGCTTGCTGGAAAGGCCTACCTGTCTAACTTCCAACCCAAGTGGAATTTTTCAATCTGGCCTTCATTTGCCCTATTAACAATCAAATCTCCCAAGGCTGCCTCTTGTGTGTCAAAATAGGGGCAGTGAGGTCATTTTTTGAGTGTTTTTGACCTCTTTGAGGGCTCAAAACCTACCAAAATTTCTTGGCCATAGGTAGGCAAGCATACATTTTCATGAAAAATCCAGAAATGCAAATTTTTTGTGATTTTGGAGCCCTCTAGCAAAAGCAAGCGCCATGTGGTGCGGCGCATAGGGAGGAAAACTCTATTTTTTGTGCAAAAAATTTCCAAAATGCAAACATTGCTCCAAATTTTTTGAAATTTGGGCTGGACCTTCTTTATCAAGAGCTATTTTGAGCCAAGGATGCCTCAGCCAATATCCGAAGTCGATCATGCTCCTTTTGCCTCTTTTGCCTCTTTGATGCCTTGCTTAATTTTGCCTTTAAATTCCTTATTCGCGCCTTGCAAACTTTATTCCTTTCCATGTAATGAAAATCCATGTGTCTCAGCAATGCCTTGTCCTTGTCAACCTTGTTCAATAGTCCCTCTAAGTGGATGTTGACTCTCTTGAGCCAAGACTCCCGATCAGCGTTGATCTCTTGCTCAAGTGAAGTGAACTCCACCCTCCTTCTTTGGGCAACTTGGTGATTCTCCTGAATGTTTTGCAACTCCATAATCACCTGATGATCTTCAAGTTGCTTATTCCTTTGCTCCAAGTATTTTATAATCCACTTAGCCCTCTCCAAGTTGAGGGACAAGGCTTTGATTTATGTCTGTTGCTCTTGGATGATCTCTTTGAGACTTGTGTTTTATGGGCCCATGTCTGTATCAACATACTCAATAAGAATGAAGTCCCGCTCACCTGAAGGCCCCTCATCCTACATTGGCCTCTTGCCTTTGTCCTGAACCTATGGTGCTAATGTCGGAAGCGGGGCCCCTTCCACCCCAGGTGGAGATAACACTCGCTTTGCTGTCGCGAATAACTACCCGGTGCCCTTCTGATAAGTGATAAATACTGGCACAGTAGCAGTGTGTGTCTCATGACCTTCATGCTGATAAGAAGGTCCACCTGTCTCGTGTGAAGTCTCTGAAGGTCCCTGAGAAGCTCTGACAAAATCACGAGAGATGAAGTCATCCCAAGTGATGCTCTGTAAGCCAAGTTGATGAGTCACCACAATTTTTATGAGAGAAAAATGGTAAATACTGCTAAACTGCTGCTGAGGGTCTTGTGTTGCATTAGAGTGGTCATCCTTTCGATATTTCGGCACATGTAGTAAGGGATGTTCATCATCCTTACCCGGGTAAAATGCATGAGTAGCCTGATATGATAAGCATACAAACGGGAGAACCAGCCCTCACAACTGAAATATTTCATGATCAATTTCATTAAAGGAGCATAATCATCTCTGAGGTATCGAAAAGGAAACACTCTCTTGAGTTGCCTCAAGAAGCTGGGCTTAATATACGGTTCATAATGTTGCCGGTCAATTTTTTGCCTCTTGTTCCATGGCTCTCCAATGTTAGGTATGCTAGTTGCTATTGAAATGGATTCTGGTGTTAATGTGAAAGTGACACCAGCTAGAGCGGCTTGATCACCATGTAAATGCAGTACAAACAAACGAGCCAACTCATGATGAAACTAAATGCTAGCAACCTTCTCAAAAAATTCATAACATGACTGATGTCAGAAACAAGAGATGGCAAGAGAGGAGGCATGCAATTCAACAAGGGTGGTTGGTTCTTCTCTGATATGTCTGCCACCTCTATGAGGAATCCTGGGTGCATGTCCCTCTATGGGTGAGTCACTTTGGGTCTCCTCTTCAAAATCATATGAAGAAGCAGATGCCATGGCTGCTGGTGGATAAGCTGTCTTGAAGAAATAGGTGTTGATATGTCAAACTGTCTTGTACTACCTTTGATGATGTTTTTGACCTTTGTCACCAAGGGAAAACAATGGAATGAGGGATTGTAGGGGGGGGGGGGATAGTGGAGAATTAAGGGACTCTTGGGATAGATTTTAGTTAGGGAAATGTGGGATGTTTTGGGATTATAGGATTAGGGTTTGGGAATTTACAATTGAGATTTTGGAAAAGGGAATTTGGGATTGGGGATTAGTGAATTTAGGGGGTAGGGGAACTAAGGGAATAATGAAATCAAGGGAAAAATGGGATGAGGGAGTGAACTTGGTGACAAAATAGTGAATTGAAACCCTAGTAGCATGTTTCTTTGAGGTATTTTAAAAGGTAGGGTTTGATTGTTTTAAACAAGCACCATCAAACCATCATCGAACTTGGATAGAAAACAGCTTTGAAAGTTCTACCTACTTGTATCAAGATCAATTCATGCAATTTCGGGCGATTGGAGCGAGTTTGGGCAGTGTTTGGGTTCTCTGGTTGTGTGCGCCGTGAAGCACGCCCAATGCGTTGCGCCCTTGTTATTTTACACTGGATACTGAGGCCCAGTGCGCCGCGTCGGCTGTATGCGCCGCGCCTCCTGCCTAGTGCACCGCACTGAGCAACCTAGTGCGATTTTCACCCAAACTTCACACTCACTCACCAAAATTGCTTTGTCTTGCTTCTCTTTTGCAAATGAACTTATCCAATGAAGGAATAGCTTATAAACAAAGAGCTTTTGAAATTTTGGCTCATGAAACCCACTTTCATAATGTTTTGGATTTGACTTTAACTTTAAACTCTGTTTTTTGGACTTTTTCACTTCTTTTAAGTTTTATGATGAACTAAATGACCTGAGCTTTGCTTGTTTTGTAGGTGTCAGAGCTTTTTTGGGCTAAGGAAAGAAACCAGGGTGCAGATGAAGGAATTTACAACGAGGAAAGCAAAATTTTCATGATTTTTGTACAATAAAAGCTAAATACTCTGTTTTTTCCTCAAAACAGAGTTTTGAGGAAAAACACAATTTTGAACACTTGGCGATGAAAGTTGTTGATGTTGAAACCTCCTCATGGCCTGCTGGTAATTATTGGACATTTTGAAGCATTTATTGACGAAACCATAATGGAACCCTGACCTAATTGACAATGAAACCCTAAAGACAACCTTTTGCAATTTTAGATAAAAAAAGAAGACTGTATATGCCTTTTTAATGAACATACATGAACCAACAGGTAAATGACATGAGGGACATGAGGAAAACCACTCTCATCAGATGATCCATGCGCCTAATGGAATACAGATGATTGGGCGGGACTCCTAATATGAAATGCAACAAGAGGATTGATCTCTGATGGAGGGATGAAGATACCAACACTAACACTTGGTACACCAGGATAGATAGCTATCTCACCTATTTGGGATTCACCAAAGGTGAAGTAGATGTGAACCTCTGTCACATATTGGTAGAAGGTAAATTGCTTGTTATTGTCTTATATGTTGATGATTTGATTTTAACTAGTTATTAGCAGCTGATCATATATTGTAAGGAGGACCTTGCAAGGGAGTTTGAAATGAAGGACATGGGTCTCATGCACTACTTTCTTAGGTTGGAAGTATGGCAAGGTGATGGGGAATTGTTTCTCTCAAGGAAACTATGAAAATGAGATATTACATAGATTCTACATGGAGAGTTGCAAACCCATGGAGACACCTCTAGTGACCAACTAGAGAAAGGAGGATGCCACTTTAGGTGAAGAAGTGGATGCTACCATTTTTAGGCAGCTAGTGGGTTCACTCATTTATCTTGTGAACACAGGATCAGATATGTGTTATTCAGTTAACTAGCTGATCCAAGCTATGGTCAGGCCAACCAAATTATTTTGGAAGGTAGCTAAGAATGTTTTATAGTACCTCAGAGGCACTACCGAGTTTGGACTATAGTACAGAGAGATAGATGGAGTGAATTTGTGTGGATTCACATATGAAGATTAGGAGGGGATTCCACCACATAGAAAGAGAACATGTGGAATTTTCAATGTTGGGTCTGAAATTGTTTCCTGGTACAGTAGGAAGAAAATATATGTGGCGCTCATCTTGATAGAAGCATAACACATGGATGCAAGTTAAGAAGCATTTGAGGCAATCTCGATGAGAAATATACTTGTTGGACTTTTTGGTTAGATGATGGATCCAACTATGATCTAGTGTGATAATTAGAGATGGATTAAGCTCTCTGAGAATCATGTTTTTCACGATCGATCCAAGAATATAGATATATGGTATCACCATTTACGAGTCTCTCTAAAGATGTGGATAATGTTTCTTCAGTACATTCTAACAGGCGAACAAGATGCTGACATTTTGACAAACGCCTTGTCAAGCAGGAAGTTCGAGTTCCACAGGTGCATGATAGGGGTGGCTGATAATCCCTTTCTTGCTGAGAGGGAATGTTGGAAAATGTAGGAAGAAATTCTCAATTTGACTTTGCCTTGATTAAATTGAGAAAATTCAAATTTCCACATCAGCAGACAACTTGGATATAGTTAACTTATGTGACATGGCTTGTTTCACCCAGTTTACTCAATAAATTCAAGTTGGAGGAGTTAGAGTCTACTTAAGCATGTGTGGTTGCTAATTTGTAGCAAACAAAGTTAGTTATCTCACGTTTTTTTTTTTCCGTCAAACTTGTCCCAATTGTTGGAGGAACTAGTGGAAGGTTAGTTGTAGAGTGGGACTTCAATCAAACTCATTGATCATCCAGGTAATTATCAATCAACCCAAAATAGCTAATGCATGTAGAGAATTCGAGTTCCCCAACTATGGTAGAGATTCCAAGGTAGTGTAATATCAGTTGTAGAGTATTCTTGAGTGTACAGGTGTTACAAGAAGTGAGATGATCAACCTTGGGAATTGCACAATCCATTTTGGAGAAATTCCTAAATAATAATGGCCTAATTTCTCAGGAATTGTGCAAGGAAATAGGGGCTCAAGAAAAGCCAAAATTTGAATAAGTCTGGGTCAAAGCTTCTCAGTGAGAAAAGAAATAGGTTATTCATTTGCAGGGTATGCTCAATTGAGCAAAGAAATTATAATACATATTTATTCATCAAATTAATGCAAGCATGCATTAGGATTTTTAGAAGTCTTCTTTCCCCGGGAAAACTGCTATGTGCATGTGTGTTATTTCTTATTGCATCTCTGATATTCTTGTTCTAAATTGTGAATCACTTTCCACAGAGTGGTAGAGTAGGTTTATATCTTGTTATTTTCATTAAAATTTCATGAGAAGTTTCAAATCTACACCATAATTTCTACATTATTTAGCTTTGAAAATAGATTGGAATAGCCCATAGGGAGTAGAATAGATGGTCATGGGGTGTATTGCTAAGTCACTATGTGATGTGAAGGTCATTGAACTGAGAATTGTTAAGATTTAATGTGGCCCAGACCATATGCAATACCTGAGTGATTTTGACGGCTTAGATGCCCCTAAGTCTTAGTTTCTCACAACAAAGGTTAAGCATGTAGTCATTTATGGAGGTGACAAAAAAAAAAGATTGAAATGGGTGTAGTTATTTTAGACATTCAAAATTATTCCTCAGTAAATTTAAATCCTCAACCATGTTTATATCAAGAATATGTATTTCAACATCAACCGTAATCTTAAAACCATTCCACATCTCACTCTATATCAATAAAATATCTCATATTATCTCTCATCCATATAATATTTTATTAACTTGGGAGTAAGATCTCATATATGATTACAAATTGTAGAGTTGATGACCCTCTTGTACACTTTAACCAATGAATCACATATGAACCAATAGTTTCCAACCTCCAATTAAATTGCAACAAAAATGCCTTGATGCATAACAACAATATTGAAAATAGCAACAAGAAATGTTAAAAATAATATCAAGAAAAATCCTAATTTAATTTGTCTTTGAATTAAATTAGCAATTAAATTGTAATTCTATTCTCGTAGCAACTTGTAACATTTAACTAAGTTAAGTTGACTTAGTTGGCTTGTAAATTTGGTTTGGGAGTCTATCTAGAGTCATGTAGAGTGATCTCTAAATTTTAGGGGCCCAGGTTGAGTTATATTGAGTTGTAATTATTTAATTCAGTTTAACTGAGTTAAATTCAATTGAACTAGTTCTAACCGTTGGAGGAACTAGTGAGTGGTAAAGTGAATTAAATTGGATTTAATTCACATGCAATGATCAATCAGGTAAATAATAATTCACTAAAAACTAAATCATACATGTCAGTTCAAAGGAAGACACGGTTGAGATTAGAGTTCAGGGCCAATGTACTATCAGTTGTATAATTTTCTGAGTTGTATAGATGGTGCATACAATCAGTAGAAGCCCTATGATGGGCTGTGAAGTTGTGGTGAGGGATTTTTCCAATTAAATATGGGTTAATTCCCTTAAGGATTGTGCAAGGAAGTAGGAGCTTGGAAGGCTAGGAATTTGGCCAAGTATTTTCCAACGGAAGTTAGTCAGGCAAAGGATAGGAAATACTTGTGTAGGTTGAGCTCAAGGTTAAGTGTAGCATAATGGATTCTTCCAAGGCTTGCCTAGGAAGAAGAGAGATAGATTTTACTTGTGAAAGAACTTTTTGAGTTGAACAAGCATTTATTTTCTTCTCAGATCTTATGGTTAATGCAATATCAATAGTCAAGGTTTTGAGAAATTACTTTCCCCAGAAAAATATTGTGTTATGTGTGATTGAAATTCTTATTTTTCTTATTATTGTTTTTCATCGATCAATTTTTGTCTCCACTGATGAGCAGACTAAATTCTTGTCTTATGTTTTAACATATCACATAAGTTGTTGAATCTATAAGTAAAAATCTACATGGTATCAAAGTAGGATTTTTTTGGGTGACGAGTTTGTTGAGCATATCTGAATTTTCTTGTGAAATATTTTCAAAACAAATAGTAGATCTAGATCCCTTGTGAAGAAATATGCAAATTCGAAAACAAAATTGGCCGAATTGAAGTTCGAATGAGGGAGATATTGCCGTTTTAAAATCATCTCTTTTTTTAGAAAATTTTGTGATGGCAAGACAATTACAGTGCGAATCTGAGTTTCTAGAGTGACCAGAAGATGTGATATATGGAAAAGGGAAGGTTTTCCTTAGGCACATTGCCATGAGATAGATGAAAAAAATCAGTGTGTCAGTCAAGAACCTGTATGCTCTTGAGCTTGAATATGCATGCAAAGATTTGAGGAGCAAGGAAAATGTTAGAGACTTGGTGGTTGAGAGAGAACATGAATTACCTCTCAACATGCAACCTCAGAAAGTTATGGAGAAACCACAATTAAAGAAGAAGAGAGGAGACTGAGTGGAGGCATCTGATCAAGGAGAGACCTCTAGTAGGGGGAATTTCAAGCCAAGTGGACAGAGGGAGCGCATGAAACCATACCTCCAGGTGAGAGGTGGGGTGATGCAAAGTAATAGTCCCAAGAGTGTAGAAATTTGGGCAAGGCCCATTGAGATGTTTTGTCTCATGGATAATTACCTTGTTGTGGGAGCCCACAATACACAATAGTAGGATGGATTAGTGGCAACTGATGCAATCAGATGCCAGAGTGACAGAGCTAGAGACTAGCAGCAGTCAAATACTGGGAAGCGAAAAGTAGGGTTGGTATAAGTGTAGATGGCACAATGCAGAGTTAGCAAAAATGCAAAATTTCCAGTAGAAAGTGCAGTAGCTAATAGAAGTTAGAGATTCTGATGACAGATGTGTCATATTGATGCAATTTGGATGTTTTTTCAGTTTCAGAAGTTGCAGTAGCAACAACACTATAGAGAAGTGTTGCATGGAGAACATTTCAAAGGT
>APFE031666391.1:3416-53508 GCA_000404065.3 Pinus taeda
AAAGTCTGCAAATTGATCAAGGCTTTATATGGATTAAAACAAGCTCCCCGAGCTTGGTATGCAAAGATGGATGAATACCTTAAGAAAGTTGGTTTTCAACGAAGTGAATCTGATGATAATTTGTATGTGAGACAACAGGGAAAATATCTGGTAATTCTTGTTATGTATGTAGATGATTTGATCATTACTGGCAACCATGATGATCATATTGAACAGGTGAAAAAGGAGTTACAAGCAGGTTTTAAGATAACAGATTTGGGATTACTTCACTACTATCTTGGAGTTGAAGTCTTCCAATGTCCACATCATATTTTCATTTCTCAGAGTAAGTATGTAGTAGAGGTTCTTCAGCATTTTGGCATGCAGGATTGCAAGCCCGTTCTTACCCCCATGGAGAAAAACCTGAAACTTTCAAAATTTGAAGGGGGGGAAAGGTGGACAGTACAACTTACAGACAGGTGATTGGCAGCTTGATTTATTTGACAAATACTCGTCATGATATATCTTATACAGTCAATATTCTTTCACGTTTTATGCAGGAACCACGAGACAACCACTGGAAAACAGCCAAAAGAGTTCTTCGATATATCCAAGGAACAAAAGATTTTGGTCTTCTTTACACAAAGACTAAAAATTTTGTACTTGGTGGATATTCTGATGTCGACTTTGCTGGGAGTATTGATGATCGAGCATAAACATCAGGTTATTTAATGAATATGGGGTCAGTAGCAGTATCTTGGAGTTCCAAGAAACAAGCTACAGTGGCCACTTCTTCAGCAGAAGCAGAGTACATTTCAGCATGGGAAGCAGCATGTGAAATTGTTTGGTTGCGCCGAATTTTGCAGGATTTGGGCATTTCTCAGGCAGAAGCTACATCATTATTCATCGACAGCCAGTCAGCCATCAAACTTTCCAAGAACCCAGTTTTTCATTCAAAGACAAAACATGTGGACACCAAGTATCATCATATCAGATCTCTCATTGCCAAAGATGTCCTCAAGCCAGTTTATTGTCCTTCCGAAGATCAGATCTCCAACATTTTCACGAAACCGCATGGCAGAATAAAATTTACTAAGTTCAGGGATGAACTTGGTATCTGTTGTAATGTATCTTTGGATCATAGGGGGAATGTTAGAAGATCCAAAATTACAATTATTTATCGATGGTTATAAATATAGAATTAAATTAGATAAAATAATTTTAATTTAAGATATTAAATTAATATATTATTCTGAAGTTTAATATTTAATGGGACTTTAGATAGCTATTGTTTGTAACTTAGATATGACTCTCAAATGTGTACGTATCTTGGCTTATTATAGGAGATTAGTTATCTAGTTGGTTTGAATAACATTTATTGTAAATGGACACTTGTTATTTAATAAGTGATCCATAATTAGAGGTAGTTAGGACATGGAGCTTATAAATAGCTCATTGCAAGAGTGTTTGTTTGTTCGGGTGTAAGCTCTTGCAAATCAATTATGTAATTATTTTTTTCTGATTAATAAAATTATGTGTCTGAGGACACTTCTGCCATTATGAAGGTTGAATTAACCAAATCTACTTAGCATGTGGTAGTGGATTATGGTTCCACATGGATTGGGAATTCCATGTGGGGCCAATGTAAATTCTACGTGGCGATGACCATGTCACCATGGAGCTCAACTTTCAGGTGATGTTTTAAAGTGTTATTTATAAACAAGACACAGGTTGATCGAAGTTGTGGTAGATGGAAGCCATGTGATGGGAAAATTTCAATTACCTGATGAAAATTTTATGTCTGAGGGAAAAATGATAGAGTTTTACATATTGGGGGAAGGAAAAATGTACATTCTATAGGATGGGGAAATTTATATTTTGGGTAATGGAGATTCATTTGTCTTGGTTAGTAGAAATTTGTATTTCTGAGGAGATGGAAAGATGGAGCATTAAATACTATCAAAACATTGATTTGCATGAAGTTCCAGAACCTGTGCAATGCCTAAATTAGGCTGAGGTGGAAAAAGCCACGTATGGGTAAATCTACATGGACTCCATGTGGGATTCTTGTGTGACTTGGCAAGGTTGTCAATGTGTCGTGCTAATAGTGTGTGTAGTAGAAAAACCAACATCTCTTAGGTATCCAAAGGGAAATATTCTGGATGATAAGTTCCATCATGAGGGGATGCCACATGGGAGTGTGACGCCACCCTATTCTTAGGATGATGTCAACTAGACACAAAGGAGACATGTTACATGGAGTTGCACAACGTGATTTCTAGGTGGTGCCATAGGTCATGCCACACCTTCTTGGAACTGTTCCTATGAGACGGATCTTAAGGTGAGTCTCCACATACTTTGATGAATAACCCACCCTCATTAGCTTCTAAGAAGGAAGGGGGGGTCCCTATTAATATCATTTAATGTAAAGAGGTGACCACATGGACAAGATGGGATAGGGAAAACTGCGAGGGGTTTAGACATAGAAGTGACAAATTGTAGTCCGTTCCCCTTTATTAACTATTATAGAGGTAAGGGCTCATATTCATATAGGTCATTGATCTATTTAGGTTGGTAATATGATGGATTCAAGTGGTGTAGTGTGTTACCATTGGCCGTCAGGGTGCAACATGGAACTACCTACCTATTTATACTTTGAAGAGGAATATCTCTAAATCTAGAGGTCAAATTAAGATAGCAAATATATAACCAAAAATATCTTGATGAGTTAGATGCAATGGTGTTATCCAAATTGTTATGCTCTTAATTTGCAAAAATATACCCAAATACAGAATATGCGAAGAAAGATACCCAGAACATAGAATAGTGAGAGTCAACAACAAATATTTTATTGTTCAGAAAGCAATGTTCACTGGCCTCTTCGTGGGGAAAAACTCCAATAGAGCAGAGCTTGATTAAAAAATAAGACACAATGCTCCTCGCAGGGAGTCTCTATCCTTTATATATGACTCATACATGCAATACCATGGATTAATACCATGGGTTTTATTAATACCATCTATCTAATACCATGGCCCATTTGCAACTAACTGTGGTCCCATCATTAATAGTGGGGTAACCACTTACAATTATTAATATGGGCTTTACTGACTCTTTATTATGATGTGATCCCACTACATAAATAAGGGGGTTAGGGTGGGACCCTAACATGCCCTCCCTCTTAAGAATAGTCTTGTCCTCAAGGCTGAAGCTACGGAAACTGCTGAAGAATAGTGGCCAGTTCCCAAGTTGCATCTTCCGAAGAGGTGTCTTTACACTTGACGAGGACTTCCCTAATCACTCAGCCACGCAGGGGCCATTCTTGTGTGTCTAGGACCTTTTCAGGTTGGAGCCAGATTGACCCTTCCTCGTCCAATTCAGGTAGACTGGTTTGAATTCTGCAATTTTTTCCAATCACTTTCTTGAGGCATGAGACATGGAAAACTAGATGGATTTTTGTAGTAGGTGCCAAAACCAGCTTGTATGCTACTTCTCCAATGCGCTGAATTACTTGATATGGTCCGTAGAATTTTGGAGATAGTTTCTGACAACCCTTGTCATTGAGTGATGTTTGCTTATATGGTTGCAGCCTCAAAAATACCTGGTCCCCTTCTTGAAATTGGCGCTCTGAGCGATGTTAGTCTACTTGTTGCTTCATGCAGTTTTGAGCTTGATGAAGATTCTATCTAAGATGGGCGAGCATGGTTGAACGGTTTTGTACGAGTTGATCCACTGCTTGTACCTTTGAGCATCCCTTGATATAAGAAGTAGGGGAAGGAGGGCGTTTACCATATACTGCTTCATAGGGAGTAATTTTGGTGGTGGCATGATAGTTGGTGTTATACCACCATTCAGCCAGAGGTAACCACTCTACCCAAAGATGTTGCTTTTCTGAAGTGAAACACCTAGGGTAGGTTTCCAGACATTTGTTGACGGCTTCAGTTTTACCATCTATTTGTGGATGATAGGAAGTGTTGAGTTTTAGTTGGGTGCCTTGTAGCCTGAAGAGTTCCTGCCAAAAATTACTGGTGAAGATTGGGTCACGATTAGACACAATAGAAGTGGGCATGCCATGCAATTTGAAGATCTGATCCATGAAAGATTGAGCAACCAAAGTTGGTGTAAATGGGTGCGGTAGGGTGCAAAAATGAGCATACTTTGAAAGTTTGTCCACAACCACCATGATGACTGACTTGTTTCCGGACTTTGGAAGACCTGTAATGAAATCCATAGAAACTTCCATCCGTATTGATGCCGGGATGGGAAATGGTTGCAATGTGCTTGGTGCTTTGACAGTCTCCCCTTTGTGGCGTTGACAGACATCACATTCTGCTACAAAAGTAAGGATGTCCCTTTTCATACCTATCCAAAAAAATGATCTTCTGGTGCGAGCATACGTCTTCTGAAAGCCTGAATGTCCTGCAAGGGTGGATGAGTGCAATTTTGCCAAAATGCGGCTTTTGAGACTGGATGTTGGTGATATTACGATTCTGTCCCTATAGCGAAGAATCTCATTCTACCACGAGTAGCCCTTGGTGGGATTTGGATCCGCCTGCAATTAAGAAATGAGTTGGGAGAGCCGGGGATGTGAAAACCATTCCCTACGAGCCTCTTCAATCCATTCTAGAATGGGAAGGGAAATTGCTAGTAGGGTACTTTCTTCCTCAAATTGGCGAGATAATGCATCTACTACACTATTTTCTTGCATGTTTTTGTAAACGATCTCATAATCATATCCTATCATTTTAGCGAGCCATTTATTTTGTTGTGGGGAGGATAGGCGTTGCTCCAAAAAATATTTAAGACTGTGATGGTCTGTGTAGATTTGGAAACGTCGCCCCAGTATGTAAGGTCGCCAGGTCTCTACTGCATGTAAGATGGCCATCATTTCCTTCTCATAGGTAGATTGACCCAGGTTCTTCCCACTTAGTTGTTGGCTTGTGAAGGCCAAAGGTTAACCTTCCTACATTAAGACTGCACCAATACCTGTACCCGAAGCATCACATTCAATGATAAAAGATTTGGTGAAATCTGGTAGTGCTAAGACTGGAGTGGAACACATGGAATTTTTGAGAGCTGTAAATGCCTACTATGCATCCTCATTCCAGAAGAATGATTTTTTCTTCAGGAGTTGCATGAGGGGCTTCACTATGGGACCATAATTGCGGATGAATTTGCGATAATAGCCTGTGAGACCCAAAAATCCTCTCAGGCTCTTCAAGGTCTTAGGTTGAGGCCAATCCTGCATTTCCTGGATCTTTTTGGGGTCCACCTTGACACCTACACGCCCCACAATGTTGCCCAAATACTCAACTTCTTCCATGACAAATGAACACTTGGACATCTTAACAAATAATTTATGCTTGCAGAGCAGTTGCAAGAGTAGATCTACATGCTGAAGATGTGTGGCCCAAGTCCAACTATAGATGAGGATGTCATCGAAGAAGACAAGAACGAATTTCCTAAGATATGGTTTGAGAATATGGTTCATAAGGCTCTGAAAAGTAGATGGGGCATTACAAAGACTGAATGGCATGACCAAGAACTAATAATGGCCTTCATGAGTTCGGAAAGCAATCTTTGGAATGTCGATTTCCTTCATACGAATTTGGTGGTATCCTAAGCGAAGATCCAACTTAGTGAAGAATTGAGCCCCATTGAGTTCATCCAGCAAATCATCAACCACCAGGATGGGAAATTTATCTTTGACTATCAACTTATTGAGGGCCCTGAAGTCTGGACACATCTGCCATTCCCCATCTTTCTTGAGTACCATGACCACCGATGATGAATAAGGACTAATGCTAGGATGTATGACACCTGCTTCCAAAAGCTCCTTGATTATTTTTTCTATTTCATTCTTTTGGGTGAACGGATATCTGTCCGGGCGCACATTTGGGGGTTCAGCCCCAGGAACCAAGGTGATGCTATGATCATGTTCCCCTCTCGAGGGTGGAAGCGCATGAGGCTTGTCAAAGACCAGCAGATGGTTATTTAAAATCTGTTGCATCTCAGGATGAATCAGCAGAGACTTGGTTTTGACTGCCTGGATGGTGTTAAATTGAGCTATAACTCCATGATGGCCCCCTTTTTAGCAATTTTTCCATCCTATGTGAACTGTTGATAGAGGGGGCTCCCGCCTGGAGTCCACGGAGGGTATGTGTGGAGTTGTTCTACTTAAAACTCATATATAACTCCTAGAAATCCATTTTGATTGGCCCGAGAGTGCGAAGCCATTCATCCCCGAGGACAATGTCGCACCCACCCATGTGTATTGAAAACATGTGGGTCTTCAACTGATAATCCCCCATTTGAAGTTTGACATTTTCACAGCGGCCTTCACATTTCATTGTGCCCCCATCCGCAATTTGGGCTTGGAAGTTAGAAACTGCTCGTACAAAACAATGCACTTCTTCTACGACTTTTTTATGGATGAAATTATGGGTACTTCCACTATCAATCAAGACTACTACTGGGCGATGTTTAATAAAACCTCTAATTTTGAGAGTTTGAGGTGAAGAAATCCCTGCCAAAGCATGCTGTGAAATAACTGGTTCGTTAGGGACATGGTCCTTTTGGTTGTCCTCTTCTACCACCTAAGGTCCCTCAAGTGGTGGATCTTCCTCCGCTGAGCTATAATCATTGGCATCAATTTGAAAAAATTTGGGCTCCCTACATTTGTGACCTGGGGAGCATTTTTTATCACAATAGTAACATAATCCCCGCTTTCTTCTTTCGGCCATTTCTACAGGTGACACTCTTTGAACCTGAAGTGTTTGAGTCACGCTGTGAGCCTGTGTGGGGCAATCCTTGGCGGTGAAATTTGGGCGAGTGGACTGGGCTGCTAATGCACGTTCCATGTTATGAGCTACCTTGCACACCTCCATCCATGTGGGAGGGTGGTGCAGTTGGACGTGGGCTTTTATGGCCTCTTTAAGACCGCTGATAAAACATTCCGTGTAGAACACATCTGAGAGACCCCTATTGCGGAAGGCTAAGGCTTAAAAGGCTGTAATATATTCATCCACTGTGCCAGTCTGTCAGAGATTAGTAAGACAACCCAAAAAATAATATTCATGGTCAAAGCGGTCTGTAAGAGCTTTTTTGAAGGTGGCCCAAGTCAAAAAAGGTGCAGTGCAATGTTGATGCCATTCCCACCATTGCCACCTTTCATTGTCCAAGTACATGCTCCCCACCATAAGTTGTGTCTCATTATCTAAGATGTTATTCAGATTGAAATACCACTCCATTTGTGCTATCCATGCCACCGGGTGAGAACCATCAAATTTATGCATATCCAACTTGGGAGGTCTCGGACGGGATTGTTGTTGGTGGGGGCCCCAGAGGTGAGGAGAATGGCTAGAATCACCTTCACTGTGTCCATTACCAATATACGCCTCCTCATGGGCTTCCTCCTTGCCCTTCGGGATTACGCTTGAGATTAATATTGTTAGTCTGTCAAGCTGAGTTTGGAGGGAGTGCAAGGTTTGTTCCAGTTTTTCCATGCTCTCATTGGCCATAGCTTGAGCTCTAGTTTCTACCATGCACCGACCTGATGCTCTTGAAATTCGGGACGGCCAAAATTTTTTTTTTCACTGAGAATTGAATGGTACCACCGTGCTCAACTTGTCATCCTGATTTTGATGGGCTAGATCACAAATAAGCACCTCGGGAGATCTGAAAATTCCTAACTGAGTTTTACTCCTTCCTTAGGAATACTGCAGTCGTCGAATCCTCAAAATGTCAATCCTGGCAAAAGTCATGTGAAAATCATGCTCCGATATAGGAACCCCATACAACTACTCAGATCAGGTGGATCTGAGAGATATGAATGGCGGATCGGATAGCTCTAAGCGGCGGAACAGATTGCTGCTGCAGATCTAATGGATCTAATAGATCAGACTGATGTCTACTACTACTGCACCCCTTTGCATGAGCGGATCTGGTAGAGATGATGCGTGATCCCCAATTAGAAAAGGGAACTATGGTCTCGAGGAGTGTCAGGTGCTATAGATCACAATATACATAAGGGTCTAACAGTAGTACTCGACCCAATGTTTTAGGGCTCTAACTAAGGACGATCAACCGTACCCTTAACTGTACAACCCGACTACCCTATCGTACGGGTCAGTGATCTCTCTTAGTGCTGTTCTCGCTGTACTGTAGTAGCAAGACGGCCGACGGTTTACCTATGGCTAGGTTGCAGAGGAGCTAGGGGGCTTCTGATATACCCAGAAGGTACGTGGAAGACAGTTCGTACGCGGTTTGGTCTAATGCGCTACTACTTGAAGGGGTAGCCACAGGGGTTACAAGGGAGTCCAACGAGCATGACCACCTCTTGTATTTCTTGCGTGCATGCCTCCCCAAATCCGCAATTTTATGCACTCAATGACATATCCTGTGGTTTAAAGACGCTGGGACACGTCTCTAGCAAAAACAATTTGTTTTGCTAAGAAATGAAGATCCCACCAGCCCTGGAAAGTGCTCTGATACCACTTGTTATGCTCTTAACATGCAAAAAGATACCCAAATATGGAATATGCAAAGAAAGATACCCAGAACATAGAATAGTGAGAGTCAATAACAAATATTTTGTTATTTAGAAAGCAATGTTGACTGGCCTCTTCGAGGGGGCAACCTCCAATAGAGCAGAGCTCGACTCAAAAATAAGACACAATGCTCCTCGCAGGGAGTCTCTATCCTTTATATATGACTCAAACATGCAATACCATGGATGAATACCATGGGTTTTATTAATACCATCTATCTAAGACCATGGCCCATTTGCAACTAACTTTGGTCCCGTCATTAATAGCAGGTTAACCACTTACAATTATTAATATGGGCTTTATTGAATCTTTATTATGACGTGATCCCACTACATAAATAAGGGGGTTAGGGTGGGACCCTAACACAAATTTAGTTATTCTAACTTTGGAAAAGACAAAATTTTCTAACACCATTTTCATAATGAGACCATAGATGTTGGGTTAGTTAAAAATAACATCTCCCACCACCCTAGAAAATTCCAAGGGAGTGGTAGGGAGTGTTACAAAAAATCCTTGTTACTCCAATTGAAACAACATGGAATTGAAAAATTGATGAAAGAAAGCCAATTAATTATTTCCTTATTATCAAAATTGGGTCCTCAATACGCTATATGTTTCTCCACTTTTCACATAGTCATGCTTGTAACTCGAGAAACTTAAAGGATTCACACATTTGATGCATTTATTAAGTGTCTAATACATGAGAAAGATAAGGTAATAAATATTCGCACATTAAAAAGTTACAAATCACATGCAGTCATTATGTATGAAAGGGATAATGTCTTCTTGAAATCTAGTGAAAAAAGATATCTAAGGAAGGGAAGCAATGCTAAACTACCAAATGTATCTCCTAAGTTGAAGGAAAAATGGCCAAGAAGTGGAATGTTAAAACCAGAATACCAGAAATAAGAAACAATATGGCCTTGAACACAGAAATGTCACATGAAATTGGAGAAGCTACAAATATATTTTTTTCTTCAAAATGAGAATACAATGTTCACTTACCTCTTCAAGGGGGCAACCTTTAAGAGGCAAGTGAGCATTACATGTCGATAACTCAAAATACATAATGGTCAAATATTGTTATATCTATGTGAACCCCTCAGGTCGACCACTGGGCAGGGTGACCGACCAAGACTTTGAGATTACATGGTCATTCCCGTGCTTGCAGGTGAACTTTGTTCAAAACTGCACCTTGGTATTCTCACGGGATGGTAACCTCAATCTCCAAATACGGTCACGAAATCTCTCATAGACTAGTATGTCCAATAAAGGGGTCTGCTCCATGTGACTAGATGACTCTAATAATCTGGCCCACTTTGGATCTAACCTTAATGAGGCCATGTCGTAGAAATTCAATCACTAACTAGACCTGGATGGGTTCTCGGCATGTGACCAAGTAGCATGGGTTTCTTATTTCTTGAGCTCGCTTTTGCCTCGGGGGGCATTTGTTTTGGCTCAATTATGCATTTTTAGAATTCATTTTTGTAGTTGGAAATATTGTTTTTCATTGTGGTTGGTCTGGATCTGGGTTAAGGGCCTTATAGTGTCAAGTGTCCCTTACAAAGAAACCCTTATTTATTGTTTTTAGAAATGGAGACATGCGAAAACATGTTGAGAGGATAGTAGCCACACTAATTTCTGTGATCATTTTTCCATGCATATAAGTTAAATATCATTGACCTAATTTTCTATAGACACATGTCATATTGTTACCTTGTCAAAGAGGTATTGTACAAAAGTGATTAATTACAGTCGGCTTTATGCATCCCATCCAACGGATAAATATGGCAAAGCCTTTTTCATTATTGTATATTTTCATTTACGCATTTTCAACATACTTAACTTATTTTACATATTAAAAGGGCTTTTATTGAAGTGAGAAATTAAATTGAAACCATACTAAAAAAGCATCCACCTTTCTAGCAACCAAAGATAGTTGATCAATGTTAAGGAGAGACTCAGAATTACTTCTCGGTGATATCATTTTGTGTGTGTTAAAAGCCTAGTTTCTAGCAACCAAGAATAGCTGACCAATGTTAAGGAGAGACCTGGAATCATCAGCGGGACACACAACACTATGAAACAGCACTCTTTGAGGTCTCCCTTAGGCTAGGCCATAAGATGTCTACAGATCCTGGAGTCATCCTAGTGAACACCAATTGTTGTAGCTGCTACAACAACCCCTCCAAAATTTCCAACTCTTCAAAATTTAGGATCCCCTTTACCTTTACAAGAGTTTCCTCCCATCCTTAGAGTCCATTTAGTAGCTAAAAGAACTATAAAATTCTCAAAAGAATCTAAGTCTCTTCATCGCCAGCTAAGCTAAGTCGTTAATTAGGTCTAAGTCATCCAGTTGCAGTGCCATTATGTGACATTTTCTTCTCCTGCAACTTGTGCAACCCATGCGACCTTGCTAGCCCATGGAGTCGCATAGGTCACATGAGTTAACCTAGCAAGATTCAAGACTGTTGCGACCAATGTGACCACATGACCAAGAAGTTTCTAGGTCACAGAGGTCGGAAAAGCCTAATCACCGAGCCATGTGACCTAGGAAACTTTGGTTCACAAAGTCACATAGGTCGTACACATCCCCAACTCAGGCCTTATGACCTATGTGACCCTTGCACATGCGAATAAAGTTATATATGGGGGCCTTAACCCGTTCATTTATAATGTTTCTTTGGTTGCACAAAATGCATGGAGGCTCTACGACTAGGCGATGCACATGATTTCTCCAGGTAGGAAACCTTTCCACTTCCCCAACAATCATTTTCCCATCCATGTGTCAACCTCCTTAGCCTTGACCCTGCAAATTCCAAACCTCGGGTGGTGTTATCCATAATTTAATCTTGTTTCCACCATAAGTCTTGACTGAATGCCTCCTTAGCTTTATGAGCCTTCATCGCTTTTCCTCACACCTATTTGTGGCTTTGAGCTAACCTTCTTCCCTTGGAAGCTAAGCCATTTTACCGTGAGGAGTTCCAGAGACCCCTCTAAAGCCACATTCATATCCTTAACTCACCCAAAGCACAAGCTGCATGGCCTAAGGCTGTGATAGGAAAATTTATGTGACTTGTGTAACCTGCAACCCTTGCAACCTTAAGTCTCGTGACCTATGACATTTTCGGTCGCTACAACCTATGACCTTTGCTACATTGCACCTTGAGGCTTGACCTACTGAGTCGCTAGGTCACAACCTACTCCGTGGGACCCCTATGACTTGCCAAAAATCCCTCTCCCAAACTTCGAAGGTTGCTATTTGGTTTTAGAAATATTCTTTATTCTCATGTCATCTCTCTCATTGTAGGATTGTTTGCTCAATATGCTAGGTGACATGGATATCGACTGCATCTCCATCTCCTCTTTTGAAGATGATATGGCACCTCCTACTATGAGGTATGCTCGTAAGATATCTGGGAGTAGTTCACATGAACTTCATAAGTATGAGGAAGCACCTATCTATGAAGACACAACCTCCAAAATTAATAAAAGCACCATCCTTTCCTAGTATGACATTTATGAGGCTTTCATGAAGCCAAACATACCAAAGACCCAAGAGGAATTCCATGTGTACCTAAACATCAAGAGTTCTAAGCTCCACAAGATAGCATCACACCCTCCAATTTTCCCGTGTGCTGAAACAATTGACCACATCATTCAATGTGCAAACATGGATTCATGGTTAGTTGGGGACCATACTGGTGCACCCTTAGCAGCAATCTCCTCTACATAAATTGCTACTTAATACAGGCTCCTTGAGAAATAGGAAACTTTGAACACTCGGTGGCTCTCTAGCTTCATGACTCCTACCAAAGACATCCTTAGGGAATGGTGGCGAGATCCATCCAAGTTATGGGTTAGGACAATCCAGTATACAAGTCAAATAGGCTAAGGAAGGTTTATCAATTGATCACCACCATGATGAACCGCATGTATGGGAAAGCAGGTTGTGATGTGTTCCATGGTACATGGGCCCCTGTCATTTATGTTGTTGCCACCTATGGAACAATTTTGAACTAGGCCAACACTCTCATGTTGACCCTAAAGATGAACATCATCACAGTAAAGCAACCCGTGTCAGATCAACCACCAGAATTCTATATGGCCTCATATCTTAGAGACATAGTTTGTCCAAGGTGCCAACTCGACAACTGGAACTCCAATTGGGATATCTCTCAAGCCAAACTAGTGCACCATCATTACAATATTTTATGGGACATTGCCTATATTTTATTTTCACATTATATTAGCAACTATTCAGAGAAGAGTCTCCTTGTATGTTGAAGAGGGTGATGGAAACCATTATAAGGGTGGCACATTGGTTCTCGATCTAGGAGGGTATGCTTATTAGAGCTTTTTGTTCCTATAAGGCCTTGCATGCTCTTCCTAGGTTTTCCATAGATAAAGTGCTCTTACAAGAAGTGTGTTACTAGATGACGTAGAGTTTCATGAAAGTACTAAGTAAAGGGAAGAAACAACCATGGCCAGCATTCCCTCTCATCATGAGAGCCTATGTGGTAGAAAAATTAAAGAAAGTAGAGGCGAAAGTTGTCACTTTATACCCCTGAACTATCGAACATATGACCCTGAGAAGATTGTAGTTACTCATTGTAAGAGAGCTAATATTAACTAGTCATATTCGCATTCAGGACAAGATCATGAAGACAGAGTCAAGAACTAGTATAATTCTACTAGGGAACTCAACCCTAGTGTCAATAGTTTTAACTACTGATCTTGATTGTACTAACTTTTCTCATACAAGTGCCTCAAACTCACTTGAGCTCCTTATGGAGTTCAATTTTTTTATTTAACACCTATCAAAACTTCTTAAGTGGTCCTACGATTTTGAAAATATTTTTCCCTTGCACCTAGCCATCTAATCAACCATTAGTCTTTAATACCATGTTATAATTACTAAGAGAAATTAATTAAGAGAAAAAGTTGCTACCAACAAAATAGAATACATAAACACAATGTTTATCCCCTAAACCCCAAATCTTTCGAAAAATGAACTAATAAAATATTCGATGTATCCCTTGGCCAAAACCAACCAAGTAAGCCTACATCATTTAGATCCCCTACCCCCTATAAATGAGGTCATCCCAAGTCTTTTAAAGACTTCATTACATGCAATCCATGGGCAAGTAGAACCATGTGCCTGAAACCAACATTGTTTTAATAAGGAACTTTGATTCTTTCACTATGTTTACCTAACACATACAACATTGTCACAAAAGCTATGAATCCAAAAGTGACCTTTATCTCTTCTAACATCTTCGAAAGTTTGTGTGGTAATGATATTAATTTTTTTCTAAAGTTCGTGAAATATCATAAGGGATGAGATTTATTATTGCAGTGCTCCTACTTAGTGATCTAATAATGATAAAGTGATCTATTGTTGTATGGTATTTATGAAACCGAACAAGGACTTTAGCTCCTTTATCATGGCTTTATATGCATAAGCTAGTTTTATTTTCCAAATTAATTCCTTACAATTAGGACAAAGTGGGGCCAATCATAATGATATTATAATTTGAGGGAATTATTTTATCCCCACATTTAAGAATAGGTATATAAGTTTTTATTTCTAAGGTCTAGGAAAACCTTGTTTCACTACAAAATTTTAGAGGTTTTGTGTGTAAGGGATGATGATAGTCCCTGCAATTTTAAAATTTCGAGGTTCACTAAAAGATTTAAGAGCTTTTGTGTATAAGGGATGGTGGTAGTCTATGCAGCTTTAAAATTTCAAGCTTGGTAGGCTTCATTATCCTTCATTTTTGTAGTGATATGCCACTTAACCCTAAACTCTATGTTTGCTAAAGAAAATATTTCACCCTTTATATGAATTTTTGAAATACATGGATGATATTAAGAGATTCAATGAAATTCTTAAAAAATTAATTCCACGCCTTTAAAGAAGTATTATTTTATTTAGTTTAGAGAATTAGAATTTTCTTCTAAAATATTCAAGAATCGAATATGTAAAGTTACGACACTTACTCACAAAATATTATAACACCAGTTTTTTAATAAAAGTACTTTATATATATTATTATATTTAAAAAATAAAACATTTTCAATGTAATTCCATAAATACAAGATGTAAAGTATATAAGATTCACCATCATAGAAATTTCTCATTGAAAAATTATAATGTTGCCTCATAAGAACTGAACTATAAAGTTGCCTTATAAATACGAATTATATAATAATTATAATTTGTAATATTAAATTTATTAAATTACTCTTGCTTAAAAAATCAATATCACAACATTAAAATAAAATTATACTATATAACCCATCATAAATCTATATATTATATTGGTTTTAAAAAATTTAATTGTTTTTTTAACAAAGAAAAAGAAAAACATTACCCATGATGCAAATTACATTAACCCTAATCAAGTTAGTTAAATATTAAATATAAAATGCCATTTATTCACCTAGTCAAAAAGGGAAAAAAGAACGTTTAGATTTATAAGGAACCATTATAATGTTTCCCTAAATTCATAGAGATTGGTTACCCTTGGAGGGAGATTTCATATTCAAATAAATATGGTTAGTTGAAAAAATCACAATGGTTACATGGTAACAATATAAATGAGTTCACTAGCTTCATACTTATTTTATTGAGTCACCCGTGGATTGGTGTCAAGAGAAGTATTTTTTGATTGTGGGTGGGAAAGTCTCATTAAAGGGGGACCTTTGAAGACGTCAAGAGTCTATCTCTATTTTTTTTTTCAGCAATTTACTAAATATGTCCACCATGGATAGGTTTGACAAAATTGAGAAGGTGGGAGAAGGAACTTATGGGAAGGTGTACAAGGCAAGAGACAAGGGTAGTGGGTAGCTCATGGTTATCAAGAAGAGTCTAATTGAGAGGCTGGATGAAGGGATTCCTTCCACCTTTCTTCCAGAAATTTCCATCTTGTGATTTCTCCCTGAGAGTATTTATGTTGTCAAGTTGACTATTTTTCTTACCTCTGAACCAAATTTTTCAGTATATTGCCTATATTTAGAAATTGGTGATCAAATTATTTCAATTATGTTTTGTATGGCATTTGAGTCCCATAAACTGGTGATCTGTTGCATGATCAGATGGCTTTACATATGCTATAATTATTGTATCTTTTTAGCCTATGAAATGATGAAAAGGACAATAATTTTTTGTGCTTTTAATTCCAATGGTTGCTTTTAAATGGGTGTTTTGTTGTTTTGTCTTAATGGTGATATTTTAATCCATATTTTATTGATTTTTAAATTCCATGCAGCTCATGTATATGCCTACTACTGTTGTTTTAGTGTTAGTAAACCATCTCACAAAAAGATATAAAAGATAGATCAATGCCTTAGAATTGAGCCTCTTCGAGGGGGAAACCTCATTTACATTACACAATTGAAAAATTATTGGATGATACAAATGACTAAACCTCCCTTCTATATATAGGAGTCTAAGGGGTCATAATATAATCAAGCCGACATAACAGTAATAACATAATGACACAATAATAACAATAGTGGGTTTCTAGGGGCAATCTAATAACAATATGGGGACAATAGGGGCACAATAATAACAATGAGGGATACTATGACAGTAGTAATGGGGGAATCACTAGTATTATAGGGACCTAACAGTTAAAGTGAAAATATCTTTTTTTTTTCCCTACTGCATGTTGTGGTGGTGCAAGCATCTCGAAGAATGAGGATCTATATATCTCAGGGCTCCCAACTTTTCTCTCCTTACAATCCCCTCCACAATTTGTGGTAGGCTCTTAAATTTTATTTCCACCGTTGCATTTCAAGTCTCAATCACTTCAGACTTGAGAGTTTCCCACTTTCTATTTATATTTCTGTAATGATTTTGTATTCACATAAGGAACACCTACATCATCATTTCGATTGCAACGGTTGTTTGTTTGCTTGTTTTGTCTTTGATAAATTTCATCAGCAAGTAACTGATGTTTAATTATTATTTTCAAATGTCATGGATGTAGAAACTACTGCCTTTCTTAGAAAGAAATTTCTTGTAGATATTATCTTCTTTTATTTTTATTTAATCATTACCTTAGTTATAATGTGATTTCAACATTAGGCCTCAATATAATTATAAATTATTTGTTCAACAAGTAGTTATATTGGGAATTTCAAGTTGCTTTGTGTGGACAATATGATGAAGAATGGAAAATCATATCTTTACCCTGTCTTCAAGTACCTTGACACATATCTCAAACATTTATTGGAATATCATCGTCCTCTCCCACCAAAAAATTATTAAGGTATTTTATTTCTATGTTTTCATTCTCATTATTCCATTGCATTGATATTTTTGCAAAGATAGGTTTCTAACTTTTGTATATGGGTGTTGTTTTATAGAGTTTCATGTATAAACTATGCAAGGGAGTAGTTCATTGTCACTCCCATGTGTGATGCACAAGTAAAAAATTATGAGTTGTGCATATTAAAATTCAATTGTGAGTTGTGCATATTAAAATTTTATCTTTGACTTCTACATTCATTTATATTATGTTATGAAATGACACAAATTAGGATTTTCTGATTGTAAACCTTTGGGGTTCTGTGAGCTTAAATTAGTTAGAAATATTGTCATGAATTGATTTTCTTCAGGGATCTAAAACCACAAAATATTTTGGTTGAAAAGAGTAAAGGCATGCTTAAAATTATAGATCTAGGACTTGTGAGGTCATTTAGTGTGCCTGTGAAGAGTTAGACCCATGAGGTTTGTCGTGAAATTCTCTCCCATTCTATAAAGTGCGCCTCATCTGCTTTCATGTTGTTTAAGTTGTTGGTTATTAGTTAGACATTTTATATAACATCCTATATGTATATTTACAGATTGTCACCCTATGGTATCGGGCCCCAACAATATTGTTGGGATCCACCTACTATTCCACTCTTGTGGATATTTGGTCTATTGGATGCATTTTTGGTGTGTGAAGAAATATTGAGAAGTGTGTTTTCATTGTCATAATTATTCCCAATTTTTCTCCCAAGAAATTGACAACTTGTTGCCTTGGTATTTTTGGTTGAAATGGCGAGAGGATGACCACTTTTCAGTGGGGATTTAGAAATGGAACAACTACTTTATATCTTCAGGTATGGTTGTGAAGTGGTTTGATTTTTTTTTAACTCCCTTAAACCTCATTAAATGGCATTGAAAGGCTAGTTCAATTACAGTTCTGAGGTAAAGGTTGTTTGGAACCCCAACTAAGAAAATGTGGCCTAGAGTTAAAGTCTCAAGGATTGGCATGAATATCCTAAATGAAAACTTATGAGCCTTGCTTTGCAAGTTCCAAATTCATCTTGTAGTGGTCTTGATATTCTCAGTGTATATTCTTCGTTATCTCTCAAATCCACAATGTCTGTCACATATTTAAACTCTTATTCACATTGAACATACTAAGACACTAACGAATTTCATAATGTTTTGCAGAAAATGTTATAGTGCAACCCTGTAAACAAGATTTCAGCAATGGCAGCCTTGAATCATCCTTATTTTGATGATCTAGACAAGACCCAATTTTGAGTTTTCATATATTAGTATTTATGTTTGTTAACAAAGTCATTTTCAACAAGTATTTTAAACAATTAATTTATTTTTATCTTGACTGGATATTACATTGTCTATTTGGAAAGGAAAATAGATGTTATAGTTGTAGTTTATGTTACTAAATATTTCATTGATTTGTTCATTTATAAAAAATATTTCTAACTCATCATGATCAGATTTATTTATAATTCCCCTTCCCAAATTTTGTGTGATATGTTAGTACTTGTATGTTTCCATAAATTTGACATATAGGTGGCTGTAGGATATGATGTTCAAATTTGAATGGATTCTCTTCCTAACGAGGAAATATTTGAATGTTATATGTGACATACATAATTATTTCCATCTGTTAGGGTCCTATAATAATAGGATTCATAATTTTGAATTGAATATGTTAAGTCTTGTAATATTATACATACATTTTCTTTTCTACAAATTTTTCCATATTAAAAAATTAAAAGATGTAAAGAGGGTATGTACTAGAATAAATACCAAAGGACAAAAAAATAAGAAAAGATAAAAAAAAAAGTAAAAGAATATGAACCCGAAACAAAAAATAGATCATGGAAGTGTGCAAGTCCAAGTGCCACTACTTTTTACTTCTACGTACAAAATAATGAATGTGTGCAACTTGTGATAAATGCCACAACCCATGATAGTCAAGCTATTTATTCTTGACTAGTTCATGCTTTAAATTTCATGTTTATAGATAGAGAATAAAGATATGGCCAAACTGTTTAATCTTGGCAGATCAATATTTAGGTAGAGAAATAAAATGTAGTCACGAGCTTAATTTTGGCCATTGGAATATATACGGTTAAAATTAGATAGTTTACTTTTCAAAAGAAAACGGAAGCAAAGGGTCTTCTAGCTTAAATGCACCCAGCTAAGCGAAGAAAAATTGTTAGGATAAGTAAAAGGGTAAGTAGAAGAAATTTTGCAGAAGTAAAAGCTAGTTGAAGCATAACCATATTTATCATGCTTAACTATATGTTTCAATGTGTAGGAGCAGTTATGGAAGTGAAATGATGTTTACAAGATTATTTACCTAACTTCCCCTCATTTTATTTCACCCTCCTCTACATACCTACTAATTTCCTCACTATCCCTGGTGAGCACCAACATTGCATCAATAATACTGCAATTCCTGGGCTACCTACTTTACTCTTATCAACCCAGAAGTTCATAACAAACTTGGAAGTGACGGTGTTGTATACACAAGTACTAGTTCTTACTACAGGTTGTCACTTCGTCAACTGGCCCAAGATCACTAGGAGCTCAAGTAAAATTATATGGATTCCAGAAGAAGCTCTATATGTGATGAAAGGAGAGAAACACTACTCTATAGATACTATTCTAATTGCAGAAAGGAGAATGTCTGAAATGTAAAGCAAAACTAGTAAACTCAAACTAACCAACTACTCCAACTTTTGTAGAAAGCACTATGATAACCATGGAAAGAATTCCATTACCTACTTAAGGAAGTAAACAACATCTAACTAAACTATTTCAGAAATTAAATGAGTAGAAAGCATCTTTTTGTATTTTTATGTATTTTTATGTGAATTTGACATGCATGTAATTTATTGTTTGTGAATGTGGCAGCGAATAGTTGGTGTTGGAGGGTGGTTTTGGGACTTGAGAGGATGTAGGATGGTGTGGTTGGGTCCTAGGAGATCTCAAGCAACCATCTGGAGTATTTTCCTACACTCGGCCTTCAAAAGGAAGGCTACAGAAAAATTTTATAGGAGGACACATGAAATCTACAAGAGGAAAAACAACGTTCTACAAGAGGCCTATAGGAGGCGGTTGACAGACATTTTCACTATTTTGAGGGTGTGAGAGTGGGTAAAAAATATATATGAAGGTTGGAATGAGGTTTTAGGGCACCTAGGGTCTACCAAGAATCATTAGGAGAGAGAAATATGATTAGATTTGCTCAAGGACAAAGGAAGAAATTCTATGGAAAATGCAGGAAACTAAGGAAGAATTGAGGGGAGACTTAGGCGACCTATAGGTCATGGATCAGATGGAGGATGGGATGGATGATAATCTGGCCTACTACTAGAAGAGATCTGCTACATAAACAATTGATAGTCAACCAATGAGATCAAGCAAGCAATGAAATAAGTGCATCTAAGAAAACAAAGTTTTGCATCAAAATAGTCTAAACTATGATCTATGAAAGGAAACACTAAGAAATGTTGCAAGAAAGGAAAGCATGAAAGGAGACTATTGTAAATAAATAAGTGAGCATGATGAAGAAGATCTAAAGCAAAACAAAACTAGACTATTAACCACTAAAAGGTTGTAAACACTAGAAGTCCTATGAATGGGGAAAATCTGTGTTTCTAGGGCAGCAAGAGGGTCTTTACCTCAAATCATGGTCCTAATGGGAGGAAGAGAGGCCAAGGCACTATTTCTATCCTTTTTAATATTTTCTTTATCACTACTTAACCTACTATAGAAAGCGCAAATTGAAGCAAACTATTGAATCATCAAAAGCAACCTATTCTTAACCATAAAAGAAATACATCTAACAACAACCTAATCTACAAAATGGAATAAAACATTCAAATACAACTAAAGAGGAGCTTGAATACTTGGATTGGGCCCTAACCCAAGAGCTTCAACCCTCTGAGGTAACTCAGTGCTAACTCAAAAAGGATTCCATCTTTATTTCCAAAACAATAGCAAAATTACATGAACTGTCACAAAATAATAAGGTCGAAGTTGGGCAGAGTTTACATAAGAAAAGATCCAACAAAAATACAACCGTTGTGAGGCCCTAGGCCTCTTTAATTATAAAAATGAAGCTACCAATAGCTTCCTTAAAATCAGGGATGCTTGGCTCCCAAAACTTGAGATAATCATCGATCATCCTTCACTTGCTTGGCTCCCTTCTAGTGCATGGTTCGACTGCTTGTACTCTGAGCTGAATGAAGGGGAATTTTAAGTGAGGAGTAATAAATGAGGGGGATTCCCTCCTATAAGTCCTATCATTTGTCCACTTCGAGTTATTGCTACCATTTGTCCACTAGATCCTTGACTTTGACCTCACAATTCTTCAATAAGTTGCATTAAACACATGTTATACCACATGGCATCATAACTTACTCAACTCACTCCATAAGCATAAATATAATTAGAAAATCATATAATAAGCTAAGGGAATGGTTGATTTCACTATTTTAGGAGGTAAAATGAGCCCATATAATTACCTATTTATGAGGCTCATCAACACCCCCTACTGAATTTGTTGCTCATCCTCTTAGCAACTTAGTCCATCTCCTCATCTTTTATGGCTCAGGTGGCCTCCCTAGCATCCCAGGCTTCTGATGTGGTCTGCTCTTCATTTTCATAGAATCTTGACTTCCTTTCTATCTCTTCCCGCTGCTCCTCCTATTCTTCTTCTCTTTTGCCTTCCAACATGTCTAACAACAGTAGGGGACTTAGTTTGAGGCCAATTCAGTTGACCTTCGACCTCCACATGGAATGTTTGTACATTGGCTCTCTTCTTAATGCCTCCTTCATCCTCATGGGGAAATGATATTCCTTGAACTGCAAACTATGTGGTAAGGTGTTCCATCTCCCCATGCATTGATGCACATAGTCATCCACAAGTAGCCTTTGCATATCCTCAAAGTGTGCAATGGCTTGTGCCTAATCATTTATATATCTAGGGGCAATCCGAGGATTATTGGCAAGAAGGTTGTGTCTTTGATCAGTGCCATGGGATTTGATGGCTTAGCTCTGATCATTAGTGGCTCATTCTGCTCCTTTACCATCAATATTTTTATTTCTGCTGCCCTCAACTCTTCATGGTTCATCCATGAGGCCATGGCCATTAGTTGTAGGTCCCCTAGCTTGGCATTGGGGTCCCACACATTCATGTCTATATGGGCCATGTTATGTAGGTATAGTTCTACCATCTTTGCCTTATCCTTTGATGTGCTTTGGTCAGACAGATCCATAAACTGCCAATGATCTTGGAAAGGCATTGTGCCTCTTTGTGCTAGAATCTTCATCTCTAATGGTAACCATTGGTCCTTGAGATAGAGGCCATAAGATTTTTCTGGTGTTTTAAATCGCAATGCCTCCATGGATAAGTTGGCCATGCATGCCAGCCGAGTCTCTTTCTCTTGCAGCTGCCTCCTTAGCAGTTCATTTTCAATTTCAAGGTGGCTTCATATAATTGCTTCCCTATCTCTGAGAGCACTTAACTCTCTACCCATTTCCCTGAGTTTGTTTTCCATATGGCCAACATCCTCCACTCCTTTGGATTTAGTTATTTGTATCCAAATAGTGGAATTGCAAATTTCCGTGGGATTATCTTTCCTCCCTTGAGTATATTGTAATAGGAGGCAAGAATAGGCTAGGGATCAGGTTCTTTTATCTTTTGTGCTTCCTCCTTCAACTGTGGCTATCCTTCTATCCTTTTCTCAAGCTTTTGGGTCTCCTGTAGTTTTGACAGTGTCTCCTGTAGAACTATCTGAGCCTCCTGTAGGACTGTTTTTGGGTCTTGTAGTACTACCTTTTCCTTCCATGTGAAATATCTAGGAGTCCCCCTTTCATATGTTATAGGTGTCTTGGAAGGAGATTCTTTCACCTTGGCAGATGTTGGATCTTCAATGATAATGAGAAACTTGAGGATGTGCATGGAGTCTAGTGGAGTTAGTGGGCTCCTTTCTCATAAATCTTCTGGTCATATTCTCTAGACTCTTTTGGAAAACCAAATATGGAGGTGGAATCAAATAATTTTGAGAAAAATAGAGAAACGGAGGATACTTTTTTTTTTAAATAAGCATAACTTTTTTTTTTAATGTATTTTCTCCTCTCCTAAAGACTGTATTTCCTCCTCAAATTGAACCCACTTCTTTCATATATTGATATTCAATAGGGGGCATGCATGAACCCTACCTCTTTAGACCAAAAATCATGCTAAAAATCATGTTTTCTCCCTTCAAAACGACTCACTGCCCCTCCTGTAGAAGCATGTTGTCCCTCCTGTAGCTTTCCTGTAGATGCTCCTGTAGAACCTATAGGTGCTCCTATAGAAAACACCGAGAGCTAGAATATGGGAGAGATCAATGGAGGATGGTGGTTACGAGGCTGTGGGGGCACAAGGAGACTGCTATAGTTGAGTTATGAGGAGAGAATAAAGGAAAAGGTGGTGAGAATGCTCGACAATGAGTGCTCATTAACTTTTATGGCTGTTTTTGGTTATGAGTGCTGAGCTGGCATGGTGTATGTTGCCCAGATTAGGACCGTTGGTCCCCACCTCCTTAGTCATCATGGCCCCTCCTCGTAATCATCCCTCATTATTACATCGGAGTTAAATCTTTCTCCACTACCTGTCCTTGGTATCTTATGCTGGAGTTGAATGTCGCACATGTGGGTGACATCTCAGATGAGTGGAGTCAACTAGATGAACATTGCAAAGTTAACTAGCCACCTTTCCCTTGTTCAACCTCAACCATCTCATTGCTTTTGCATGACTTCTAATTACACAAATCCAAACAAAGGACTGATTTAGTTACTTACCTATGATTCGAATGTATTTGATGTGAGGTGTTGTGGCTCTTTCTGCTGCATGCCTTTATTTCTTTTGATGCATGTTGTCTGCTTGCTGATGTGTGGCTGTGTACTTGTGCAGGTTCTTCTCTAGCTAGATCTGAGCTTCAGGTGCCTTCTCAACCTTCATGTTTGCACTCTCTTGCTGTTGGTGCTGGATTTTAATGGGATCAACTGTTTTGGGTTTATATGACAGTGACTTTTCTTGTCCATATCTCCAAAATGGTAGACTGGGTTGACCTAAAACTTTCTTAGCATGTTTCCATCATGATTATGCACCTCCCATAGAAAACTTTTGGTCAATGAATGCACGGATCTCGAGAAAAACTAAACATGGCTGAAGGTGATGGAGGTCAATTTCTTGAAAACTGTGCACTGGAATTTGCTGAAATTACTTGGGCATGTTACCACCATCAATATACATCTCCCCATGAAACAATTTTTGAAATGGATACATGGATATTGAGAAAATCCAAAAATGGTTGAAGGTGATAGAGGCCAATTTCTAGGTAATTGTGCACTGGAATTTGCTAAAATTTCTTGAGCATGTTATCATCACCTATATGCAACTCCCCTTGAAACAATTTTTTAAATGAATGAATGGTTTTCAAGTTAGGGAAAAAACAAATTTTTGCTCTATCTATTTTTGTATCCTACAGGAAAACAGAGCATCCTGTAGTTTTTTTTTATGACAACAAGGAAAATGAGTGGTAGAAGCTCGATAATGATGGGTGGATGGTGGAGATAGATAATGGTGATAGATTGCCATGGGCTTAGCCTTGTTGGAGCATTTGATTGAAGTAGGGGAAAGCCAAAATTTGACTTCTCTTGACTAGGCTTGACCAATTTTCCTTTTTCGTACCAACTTGTTCTTGTTGCTTGCAGATGTTGGAGAGTACATGCATGCATGGAGCAAGGGTTTTTATTTTTTTCTCTTTTTCTAGGCCTATTAGTCGTCTCAATGAGGTTTTCAACTAGTAGGTTTGCCTAGGCAGCTCAAAGGAGGTTTCCACCTCAGATCTTTTTTCTCTCTTTTTTCTTCTTTCCAACCCATTGACTATCTTGTGGAGGTTTTCAATCAATGAGCGAATTTGAGGTGCCTCCAAGGAGGTTTTCACTTTAGATTTATATTTTTTTTCTTTTGTTTTTAATTTTTTTTCCTACCCTACCCTACTTGTAAGACAAGATCACTTTCAAGTATAAGAATACTTCTAATGGAGCCATGTGCACATAAATATGATAGACAAAATGATATGGAGGCTTGAAATGTATGCTTTGACATGTACCTGGATTTCAGAGACCAAATGATTTAACTTTGAAAGGATCAAGCATAGTTGAGGAAGAGAGTGATGCTACAACTTAGTGACTGTCTAGAACCATATTTCAATATAATTGTGATTTCCTTGGTCCTTTTGCTTATTAGGACCATTTTTCATGTCTTCTACCATGACCCTCACATCTTGATCTTTTTGTTGATTTTTCTCTTGAATACATGGAGGATTTGATAGTAACCATGAGGGAGCTCTCTCAATCTCTGATTTTGATGTCTTCTCTTCATCAAATGCAGCCCATGGTTCTTTGATCTTCTCTTTTAAATCTTCTTCTTCTAGATGTGGTCCTTAAATCATATCAATATAGTCTCTTTTTTGCAATACTCTTCCTGACCTATCCTGAATACCGTTGAGCTCAAGAGGAGTTGTTTGGAAGTGTTGTACCTAAACATTATAAATGGGTTGACCTACTCCAATGTGTGGGTTTGGAAATGGTGGTATAGGTAGTTGAATGGGAGTGTATATTTGAGATGGACGTGTATGGGGTTGTGGTTGGGTAGCTGGTGGAGGTAGAAGAGCCAAAAGAGAGATCTACTGGGGCCTCCACCCCTGATGAGATGCATTCCACTGAGGTTGCAACTGAGCATAGGGTTGAAATGAATGGGTGGCTAGTTGGGCATGATATGGAGATGTGAAGGACCAAGGAGGTGTGGACCAGGAAGGATGAGTAGGGGGTTCTGTTGTGGCCAGCAACAACCCCCCTTCTTATTTAGTATTAATAATACTAAATAAGTGGGGTGCCTTAGTAAAAAAATTTAAAAATCAATTAGTGCTTGTATTTCCTTTTTTCAATAAAACTTACCATCATAAACTTAGGAGAACACCCTTGAAAAATCTAAAAAGCTTAAGTTTCATGATAACGTAGGATAAAATCACTCCTTAAGAAATATCGCATCGCAAAAGGGATAATGGATACCTCCTTACAAGCCGAATTCTAAGATTGCGAGATCACGATGCGAGATTACATATTAAAAAACATATATCGCATCACATGCCTCAAATATCACTTACGCTGAAAAACCTCAAACTGGCGATAGGCAATGTCGTATATCGCAAATCGCATTTCACAGAAAACACATTAATGGACAATTGTCATATGCTACACTCCAGCGATATTGTGATACTGCGATAGAGCGGTAGAACGATATAGCGATATTGCGACGCAACGATCTGCGATATTATGAAGCAAATCGCAAAATCGCTTCATCGTGGATCTTTTGGGCTCATTATTCAAGAAAGATTTTTCCATAAACCGAGACCTAGTTATGCGCTAGAGTGCTAATTAATGAGTTAGTTGCCAACTGTTAATGAAATATGGTTTTGTGCTTATCAAATAGCCATTTCACGTAAGGTGGTATAGTTTATATGTCTTCAGCATTTAAATCTTTCTCGTCACCTTTCTTATCATTATTCTCACCTCACTTGTAAACTGTAGGAATGAAGAATAGAAAACTATACAAAGCAGTATTCAGGATATTATGGGAAAGAAAGGCAAAGCTCTGAGTTCTGAAGACAAAGAGATGACGCCCTTATATACAGACACTGCCTGTAACAGAGATGCTAGTATTACTACCTAGGAAGGCATCTATACTCTACTAGAGGAAGAGAATCCCAAAATAATGGAGGTTACAGCTACTGCGGGCTCACATGGGTCTTCCAAGGCATCTATTACAGAGCTAGCTTGCTCGTTCTTGCACCGGATAGCGGCGAGGCCAAAGATTCTCCCCTACATGGACATGGTTAAATGGGTACTAGATAGCGCTAACATCAAAAATAGATGATTTAGGACTTAGGGTCAAGAACTTACGGAATCGTTATTTTCACAAAATCTAAGCTTTATATCCGCTAACAAAAAAGCACGGAGGAGGCAAAAAATCACACCAGGGAAGCGCAAATCAAAAAACGGAGGAAGTTTCCAATGCGCGATTAGCACCTAGCGCATCGCTAAGCAAAAATTCTTGAAAAGGAAAGCCTCTAATTGCTCAATCAAATGTAAGCCCAAAAATTTTTAGGAAAGAATGTTAGAGGCAAAGAAGTAAAAACTTGAATGCTAAAACTAGTGGTAATTGTTAGAAATATCTTCAAAATGGTATGTATATATGCTCAGCAATTGAAAACAAGCTGAAGATAGAAGGCTTAAGAAAACGCAAAATCATTCAAAATATTAACTAAGTTGAATTGGGATTCCTACTGGGCATATTTGGTAAAACCACACAGCCAGTGCATGACTCTCAAATGTATCATGAATTCTGCCGAGAAAATGGCGCCAGCTCTTACTGATTCCATTTTCATGGGACAGTTAATGTCCGAAGTTAGCCAGTCGACTCTTCTCAAGCAAATGCTGAATTCTTGCGATTTCAAGGAACAGATACAGAAATAGTTAATTGTTAGTTTTAGTTTTAGATTCAATATTAGTATTAATTTTGCTTTGTTTTTTCCTAAAAGAAGGACAATCATTTAAACTGTATCCTCCATTTTTGTAATAAGTTATTTTTAGATTCAGTTAGTAGTATTTAAACCCTTCTCATGCATTTAGAGAAGGGTCCTGAAATCTGTCAAAAACTTGTCCTCAGAACATGCACTTTTGAACCCTCCAAGGAGGTGTTGATGAATGAATGGAACAAGATTTATTGATATCTACATTTAATATCTGCTACTGATGTTGCACTTCTGTACTCTTAGTGGATGTTGGATTAAGAAGAGATAAATCATTATCGCTTGAAGCTCATGAGTAGAACTAGTTATAAATGGTACTTCTATCTCTTAACTATTTCTGCCTTTGTGTTAAAATAATATTCATACTTAGTTGTTTATATATTGATGCATGAATGCCTGAGTTTTCATTTGGCACTTCTGTACGGTGATAGCTATTTATTTATACTTAATGTATGAGTAGCTTATTATGTGATATGTTTTTCGCAACTGTTTCGTCTAAATTTTTATATGAAGTGGTTTATCTCTATTGAATTCTTTTCTCATAATAGTTGAATGACCTTTATTACCAATTGTTATTTGAAATCATTTTAGATCGCATAACAGAAAGATTACACCCCAGGTTAGTGTAGAATTAGATACTTATGTTTATTAGAATACAATTGCATATCATTAGATTAGAGTTAGAATTAGAGCATCTCACTTAGGAACTTTTAGAAAGGAAATATCAATTCTCAACACACACACACACATAAATTGGGAAACTAGTCCCATATCCCTAGTCGGACCCACTATACCAAATGGAAAAGGAGTTGCTAACCAATGTCTAGACCAGGTGGGTATCCCCCTTGTTGTAGACATGATTTTTGGGGCTTCAACATATTTGGCGCTAGAAGGAGGGCCTTGAACTATGAATGGAAGGTAATTCTAAATCTAAATACCATTCTGAGAGTAAATCGCCCTCACCATCTCCCCCGACTTCTCCATCACATTTAAAATATTTAAATCCACAATTAGAATTTGAAATAACAATAGCTGTTGCTACTAACCCTGACATTTCAGAACGATATACTATTGAACCTCCTGAAGTTGAATCTTTGATTCACAAACTTCAACGATTTTCTATATCTCCTCAAAGATCTAATAAATCGCAAGGCAGCGTGACTTCGCAACATAACCCTGCTCATCCTCTTACTAGATTAAAGAGTGAAAAGTTTTGTGTTCAACCAACCGAGTTACCTCTACTGACAAGGAAGAGATCAAGAAAATCACCTAAAGGGTCTGATAGCGAGACTCTTTCATCATCATCATCCATCTCAACTTCTCCACTGTGAAGTCAACCATCCACTCCTCCACTTCGGATCATTGTCCACTAGTCCATTGGTACTTCCACATCTCCTTCTTAATCATCTGGAGTCGTAATACCCTCACCTTCCCAACCATAGGGATCATCTTCTGCACTTTCCTCTGTTAGTAGTTCAACAATGGCCCAATATCCATGGAATAACCCAGGGGCATCCTTAATGCTTGTTCCCTTGACTCATATACCGACCCATCCTGAAAAATGGCTACCTAAGTTTAATCCTGAACTAGGCATGCTAGCAGAAGAACCTATATATAACTTTATGTTATCCATAAATCTCAATGGATTTACCAACGAAGACGCTGTCATCCAAATTTTTCCTTATACTCTGCAAGGAGCAGCCAAATCATGGTATTTTTCATTACTGTCTGGCTATATCACTAGTTGGGATATCTTCCAAGAACAATTCCTGACTAAGTTCAGTGATGATAGGTCTACGGCGACACTGACAATGACCTATTTAACCTTAGTGCCGAGTCAAAGGAACCTATCAAGGATTTTAATTCATGTTTCAATAAACTGTTAAATAAAATTCCCACTACTTCCAAGGCTAGCGAAGAAATGCGAAGTGAATGGTATATCTCTGCTCTACCATTAAACATAGCAATCTTCGTTGATAGGACTAACAAAACAACTTTAACAGACAATATGAAGGAATCGATAGCATTAGAGAAACATATCATAGCACTAGAAAAGAAAAATGTGATAGAAGAATGAAAATCCAAGAAGGTCACTTTCAAGGAAGACCCCAAGAAAAAACAATCGAAAGATCCATTTGATTTAGAAGGAATACAAAAAATTTCGAAAACCATGTCTAATGAGATGGTCAACATTAAGAAACAAGTGGCAGAAACTTCTTCTGAAAAGCTGTAGAAGCCTTATAGAAGAAACCCTTCAACTGATTCAAAGCCCCCAAATGCTATCACAAGTGTTGAATTAGAAGAAGAAGAAGAGGAGATTGCTACTAAAGAACATACCGATGAAGAAGAAGTTGTAGAGGTACAAGGTATGTGGGATTTCATCCTCCTAGATGAAGAGGATCAAGAAGCATCCTCGGTTAGTACTCGAAGTAAAAATCAACTTGATCCTCCTCAACCTACACTTAAGCCGAAGAATGCAAGCTCGGTGACTAAAGATAAAGTCATAGCTAAGAAAACAACACCTAAAGCACCTCAAACCATCCTAGTCCAAACAGATTCATCAACTCCATCTAAAACGCTGATCATTTCGGATGAAATGGAGTATAATATCATAGAAGACATGAAAAAGACTAGGACCAACATCACTTTTTACGAATTGAACAAGTTAAGACACCAACAAAAGATACTTTTGAAAGAATTACATGTTGTACCAGCTGCACCTTTTCCCGCCGTTGTAATCTCTCAAGCTTCCCATGAAATGGGAAGACCTCCAACTAATGCAATTAATAAAGTTGATCCAAATGATATCGCTTTAATTGGAGGAAGGTTGAGATCTGATACTCCCCCATTTCTCCTTATGAAATTTTCAATAAAAAATTGCATAATTGCTTAGTGGATTCTAGAGCTTCATCGAATATTTTACCAAAATCAATATGTGAAAAGTTGAACACTCAACCACAAAAATCTGTTGTGCACATAGTTTAGCTAGATCGATCACAAGTTGAAGTTATCAGCAAATTAAATCAGCGTACCATAAGGTTGTCATCTAACCCAAAGGTATGTCAAGTTATCAACATTTTAGTTGTTGATATTCCAAAAATTTATGGCTTAATTCTTAGCAGAGATTGGTCAGAAAAACTTCATGGATACATTGCAACTGGCTGGTCACACATGTGGCTCCCTTACAATGGTAAACCAAATCAAATAAAAGTTGAGCGAGAAAGACATCAGAAATACATAGTAACAGAGCTAGAAGGAGAGAATGAACCGGTAGCATAAAACAATAACATTATTGGCAACTATTCAGTAGATTCTTTCTTAGGAAATTTTAATGCTCATACTTCACCTTACTTAGAACATTCTGTTTTATCTCAAGTAGAAAATTTCTCTCAAACAGATAGTTCTAAATGTATTAATTTTATAGATAGTCATGTAAATAAATCTTTATTTTGGAAGTTATTTTTTGATGGTTCTAAGTCTAGCGAAGGAGCAGGAGCAGGATGCATGTTAATCAGTCTAGAGGGAAATAAAACTATGCTAACTTGCAGACTCAAATTTGATTGCACCAATAATACCGCATAATACAAGGCTTTAGTCCAAGGATTATACAAAGCAATCGGATTAGACATCAAATATCTTCAAGTTTTTGGAGATTTTGAAATTGTAATCAGACAGGTGTGCAATTTTGTACATTGTTTATACGTCATTTAAAACATTACCAATCTTTAGTTCAAGACCTGACTAGGCACTTTATAGCATTTAATATTTCATCAATTCCCAGACTCTAGAATGCTAGTGTAGAGCTATTAGCTAACACAACTTCCAATCTCATTCCTTCAGAAGACTATAGCCCTGATAGATTTTCAATTGAATTAATCTTTAGACCATCTATTCCTGATAAAATTACCAATTGGATTATTTTCAACGATGATCCTGATATAGTGAGTTTCCTCACATCCGAAGGATCTTACACCAATCAAATAATTGATGAGGACCAACATGACAGACAATTGCAACAAGATAGCACTAACAATGCTATACCAAAGTCAGTAGTCACGTTAGAAGACCTTTATGATTTGAAAGATTATTCAAAAGGTCTACCAATTCAAAACTGCAAAGTTCAACTTCGAACTATGAATTAGTAAATCTAGGAACTGATACCAAACCATAGAATGTCAACCTAGGCCTTACCCTATCTCTTGAAGAAAAAATAGCATATATTCGTCTCTTAAAACAATACAAAAGTGTCTTTGCTTGGAACTACGATGAACTCAAAACTTATGACACTTCTATCATCCAGCATACTATCCCAATGATAAACGATGAAAAACCTATCCAACAAAATCTAAGAAAGATCCATCCCAATCTAGAAAACCAGATCAAATCTGAACTCAATAAGTTGTTGAAAGCCAAAATCATTTTTCCCGTTCGACATTCCAAATGGGTTTCCAATATGGCTCCCGTTAGGAAGAAAAACGGAGACATTAGAATTTGGATTGACTTTCAGAATCTTAACAAAGACTACCAAAATGATAATTTTCCTTTGCATCCCATGGAGCAAATACTACAGGTAGCCGCAGGATTAGAATTAATGTCCTTCTTGGATGGTTTCTTAGGCTACAACCAAGTGTTGGTCCATCCCGATGATCAATTAAAAACCACATTCGGAACCAAATGGGGCACTTACAAATATCAAAATATGCCCTTTGGTTTGATCAATGCTGGTGCCACATTTCAGAGAGCCATGGACATCACATTCAAGGGATTAGTTAACAAATTAGTGGTAATCTATTTGGATGATATAACTGTATATTCCAAGAAATGAAGTAATCATCTTAGAGATTTAAAACAAATCTTCCAACGTTATGAAAGGTATGGAATTTCACTTAACCCAAAAAGATCTTTTTTTGCATTAAGTGAAGGAAAACTTCTTGGATTCATAGTGTCAAAATATGGAATTCATATTGATCCTAACAAAATCAAGGAAATTTCTGAAATACCCCTACCTCACAACAAGAAAGCAATGCAATCTTTCCTTGACCAGATTAATTTTGTAATGAGATTTATTCCAGATTTTTCAAGAATTGTGTCTCCTTTACAAGCAATGATTAAAAATAACTCAAACTTTAAATGGGGCCAAGACAAATATGAGGCATTCAATCTAATCAAACAAGCAATTGTTAACGCTCCATTTTTAGCAACTCCAAATTTTTCTGATCCTTTTATTTTATATACATTTGCCTCTAATAAATCATATGTTGCAATACTCACTCAAGAAAATCAAGACAAGCCAGAAGCTCTAATTGCTTTTTTCAGTTCAAATTTACAGAGGGCTAAGTTAAACTATTCAGAAGTAGAGAAATAAGCTTATGCTGTTTTCAAAGAAATTAAATATTTTAGACCCTTTCTACTCAAAACACATACAAAAATCATAGTACCATTTCCAGTGGTAAGAAATCTTTTAGTACAGAAAGATGTGGGTGAGAAAAGAGCCAATTGGGTTATTGCCTTATAGGAATGAGACGTAGAAATAAAACCATCAAGTATTGTAAAAGGTCAAGGCTTTTGAAAAATGCTGGTTGGAGCATCACTTACTTTTGAAACACCATCTGTAGAGATACAAATGTACGAGGTAAGCCTAAATGATGTTGAGTCATTACACATTGATATCATATTTTATCGAAAGAATGGATATGTTCCTTCAAACCTCGATCATACCAAGAAAAGAGCTCTAAGGTTGAAAGCCAAACAATATCAGCTCGTGAACGATGTTATTTTAGAATAAATTATGATTCTGTTCTCCTTAGATGTCTTGAGAAATCTGTAGCTGAAAAAGTCTTGCGGGAACTCCACGATGGGCTAGCAGGCGGACACTATGCTGAAGACGCTACTGCACATAAAATCCTACGCGCAGGCTATTATTGGCCCACATTATTCAAAGACTCGCATAACTATGTAAGGAAATGTCAAGTTTGTCAAACCACTACTGGGAGACAAAAGAAACCATCCTTGCTGTTGCAACCAGTCAACATTGAGCAACATTTTGATAAATGGGGATTGGACATAATAGGTGAGATTGTTCCTCACTCCTCTAAACAACATAGATATATCCTTACAGCAACATATTATTTTACTAAATGTGTAGAAGTAGTTCCTCTCAAGATGGCTAATGCTGAACACATCATTGAGTTCATAGATCAGTTCATAATCACCAGGTTTGGGTTGCCTTCTGATTTAATGTTTGATAATGCATCATATTTTTATGGTAATGCGATGATTGAATTTACACTCAAAATGGGTTTCAAGCTTAAATACTCTGCCAATTATTACGCACAGGGGAACGAGTTATCTAAATCTACAAATAAAAACATAATAAGAATCATTAAGTGAACCATTGATCAAAATCACAAAAAATGGCATAAGTCTTTAATATATGTTTTATGGGTAGATTGAATAACGCAGAAAGCCTCCATTGGCACTTCTCCCTTTAATTTAGTTTATGGGAAAGAAGTAGTTCTTCCAACTCATTTGGAAATTCCCTCTTTGGCCTTAGTTCAATATATTGATGAAGCACCAATTTCTTCCTTACAACTAAGACAGCTGGAAATAATTAAGTTAGAAGAACAATGAGAATGGGCCAAAATAAATCATGCTCATCATCAAGCATTAGTAAAAGCCTCTTTTGATTCAAACCTGATATCCAGAAAAGACTTTCAGATAGGAGATCTAGTTTTAAAATGGGACAAGGCTCATGAGGAAAAAGGGAAACATACGAAATTTCAACGAATGTGGCTTGGCCCTTTCCAAGTCACTGAAGTCATAGGTCTGTCCACTTTTATGTTACATGATTTAAGAGGAAAAAGAGATTCTTTACCTGTTAACGGTTAGATCCTCAAAAAATATTTTCCATAGGAGATCATTCTTCTATTTTGTAGATTAGTTTTTATTTCCATAATAAAACTAGTTGTAAATTGTTGCATTTGGGATTTACGAAAAAGACATAAATTCTCTTTTAGATTTTGTTTTTTCACTTGTATAAATAGAATTGTTTTAGAAAATTGATCGTTATTATTGAAAGATACAGCTAAAGGCTCTAGGCCTAAAAATGATACTAGTTTCAACTTTGTGAATTTTGATGAAAAATGTCCTTTAGTGGGAAATTGTTTTGTATTAGTCTAATGAAAGGTATCAATAACAAAACAAAGATTCTCTGTAGAAAATCTCTTTCCAAAAACTCTACCATTTTCATCCGGAGCTATCTTAAGGAAACAATGAATTCCTCCCCACCTAGGAATCTACAACGTTCAGAGAACAATCCAAGATACACTTTAACTTAAAGAGGAAGAGGTCTCATCACGAGTCGACTTATCATGATCATAGATATTATAGCTTGTTGACTTTGCTAATATTGCATACCACAACAGGGCAATGACTCAAGTTTTTTCCAATCAAAAGACAAGGGGTCTCATCATGAGCCAACTTGTTCAACAAAGTTATAAATCAAGTGAATGACACTGTCATAAATTGGCTACCAAACCAAGACATTGTTCTTTAAGGGTAAAAAATAAAATGAAAGCAATAAGTGTGGATATGGATTTCTCTTTGAAAATTGTATATTTCTCTAAGTAGGATACAAGATCATTGCTGGGTAACAGGTAACCCTATCGAGGCTATAAATGCCTGCTAGTAGCATAGGCTCTACCTACGACAAATGAGCATATTTAAAACTAATTTACAGAGAAGGCTTTGTTTTTACCTTTATAAACCAAGTAGTGACTGATTTATATACATAAACTCGCTTAAGGGAGTAAATAATCAAAGTTAAAAATAGAAGAAACAAAATATCATTGATATCTAAAAGCATAATGTACTGTGACTTTCTATAATAAAGTTTAATTTTCTGGAAAATTTTCTATTTTGGAAGTTTAGAAAATTCAAAAGAAAAGCAGAGATAGCTAGTTCTTCCAAGTGAATCACCAATTGTTGTGGCCAGCAATAACACCCTTCTTATTTAGTATTAATAATACTAAATAATTGGGGGCCCTTAGTCAAAATATTTAAAAATCAATTAATTCTTGTATTACTTTTTTTCAATAAAACTTACCATCATAAACTTAGGAGAATACCCTTGAAAAATCTAAAAAGCTTAAGTTTCATGATAAGGTAGGATAAAATCAATCCTTAAGAAATATCACGTCGCAAAAAGGATAATGGATACCTCCTTACAAGCCAAATTATAAGATTGCGAGATCACGATGCGAGATTACATATTAAAAAACATATATTGCATCACATGCCTCAAATATCACTTACACTAAAAAACCTCAAACCTTCGATAAGTGATGGTGCATATCGTAAATCGCATTTCACAGAAAACACATTAACAGACGATTTTCATATGCCACACTCTAGCGATATTGCGATAGAGTGGTAAAACGATATAGCAATATTGCGACATAGCAATCTGTAATATTGTGAAGCAAATCGCAAAATCACTTCATCGCAGATCTTTCGGGCTCGTTATTGAAGAAAGATTTTATATAAACTGAGACCTAGTTATGCGCTTTAATGCTAATTAATGATTTAGTTTCCAACTTTTAATGAAATATGGTTTTGTACTTATCGAAGAGCCATTTCACATAAGGTGGTATATTTTATATGCATTCGGCATTTAAAGCTTTCCCGCCACCTTTCCTTATCATTATTCTCACCTCACTTGTAAACTGCAGGAACGAAGAATAGAAAACTATACAAAGCAGTATTCAGGATATTATGGGAAAGAAAGGCAAAGCTCCGAGTTATGGAGAGAAAGAGATGATGACCTTATTTACAGACACTGCCTATAATAGAGACACTGGTATTACTACTTGGGAAGGCATGTATAGTCTACTAGAGGAAGAGAATCCCAAAATAATGGAGGTTACAGCTACTTCAGGCTCACATGGGTCTTCTGAGGCATCTATTACAGAGCTAGCTTGCTCGTTCTTGCACCAGACAGCAGCGAGGCCAAAGATTCTCCCCTACACGGAAATGGTTAAATGGGTACTTGATAGCACTGAAATCAAAAATAGATGATTTAAGACTCAGAGTCAAGAACTTACAGAATCATTATTTTCACAAAATCTAAGCTTTATATCCGTTAACAATAACGCGAGAAGCAGGCAAAAAATCACACCAAGGAAGCTCGGATCAAGAAATGGAGGCAGTTCCTAATGCGCGATTAGCACCTAATGCATTGCCTAGAAAAACTTCTTGAAAAGGAAAGCCTCTAATTGCTCAATCACCTATAAGCCCTAAAATTTGTAGGAAAGAACGTTAGAGGAAAAGAAGTAAAAACTTGAATCCTAAAACCGGTGGTAGTTGTCAGAAATATCTTCAAAATGGTATGTATATATGCTCAGCAATTGCAAACAGGCTGAAGACAGAAGGCTCAAGAAAAGGCAGAATCAATCAGAAGATTAACTAAGTTGAATTGGGATTCTTATTGGGCCTATTTGTTAAAACCACATAGCCAGTGCATGACTCTCAAATGTATCATCAATATTGTTGAGAAAATGGTGCCAGCTCTTGCTGATTCTGTTTTCGCAGGACAGTTAAAGTCTAAAGTCAGCGAGCAGACTCTTCTCAAGAAAATTTTGAACGCTTGCGATTTCAAGGAATAGATACAAAAACAGTTAATTGTTAGTTTTAGTTTTAGATTCAATGTTAGTATTAATTTTGCTTTATTTTTGCCTGAAAGAAGGACGGTCATTTAAACTGTATCCTACGTTTTTGTAATAAGTTATTTTTAGATTTAGTTAGTAGTATTTAAACCCTTCTCATGCATTTAGAGAAGGGTCCTGAAATTTGTCAAAAACTTGTCCTCAGAACATGCAATTTTTTACCCTCCAAGGAGGTTTTGATGAATGAATGGAACATGATTTATTGATATCCGCATTTAATATCCGCTACTGATGTTGCACTTCTCTACTCTTACTGGAATTTGGATTAAGAAGAGATAAATCATTATCGCTTAAAGCTCATGAGTAGAATTAGTTATAAATGGTACTTCTATCTCTTAACTATTTCTACCTTTGCGTTAAAGTGATATTCATACTTAGTTGTTTATATATTGATGTGTGAATGCCTGAGTTATCATTTGGCACTTCTGTATGGTGAGAGCTATTTATTTATTCTTAATGTGTGAGTAGCTTATTATGCGATATGTTTTTCGCAACTGTTTCATCTAACTTTTTATACGAAGTGGTTTATCTTTATTGAATTATTTTCTCATAACAGTGGAGTGATCTTTATTACCAATTGTTATTTGAAATAGTTTTAGATCACATAACGGAAAGATTACATGCTGGGTTAGTGAAAAATTAGATTTTTATGTTTATTAGAATACAATTGCATATCATTTGATTAGAGTTAGAATTAGAGCATCTCACTTAGGAACTTTTAGAAAGGAAATATCAATTCTCAACACACACACACACATAAATTGGGAAACTGGTCCCATATCCCCAGTCGGACCCACTATACCAAATAGAAAAGAAGCTGCTAACCAAGGTCCAGACCGGGTGGGTATCCCCCTTATTGTAGACCCGATTTTCAGGGCTTCAACAGGTTCCCAAGAAGGTATGGATGTGACTTGGTTGGGGGGTTTTAGTCTACCTGAGATGTCCCTTGCATCCCCTACTGATATGGTCTAGGTCCATGTAGCCTCCTTTGGTTTATGTAATACATCTATTTAGTGGCCCCTTTGGCCCCTTGGTATACAACTTTACGTCTGGGCAAGGACAGGCACTTGTCTATAGAATGATTTTCTTCACAGATTGAACAAATCTCTATAGAGTTCAATATGAATTCATTCCTAGGGTGCCTCCTAGTGCTTCTAGGGGAAAAAATGGCCAAAGCCCTCTCTACTTCCTCTTGTTTCCTTTTGATATGCAACGTATCCATTTTCATGGCAAGAGTTTGTAGCATCTCACTCTTGAAGTCTTCTAGCATGTTGCCAATTTCTCCTTTAATGGATGAGTTGGAAGAAAAGGTACTGCCCCCAACATTTTTGTTTTCATCCATTGGCTCCAGAGGAATGTTTTCTTCATCTTATTCCCCTATAGGTTCTTCAAACATGTCCAGATGTTCACCTAAGGGTTCTTCTTAATTGCAGCCATCGAAGAAGAGAGAAGGTTGGCTGTGTGGAGCAGTGGCGGTGTTTGGGAAATAATTTTCCTGAGTTGTCTCTATTCCTATGAGGCATGAAAGGAAATATTTTTGGTTGGTTTTTCTTTTTTCCCACACTGATAGTACCTGCAGAAATTGGAATGGTGATTGAACCAAACAAATTGCAACTAACTGAAATGAACTTGCTGAAATGAAATTTGCAGAAATGAAGAGGAAAGTAAGGAAATGCGGAATCGAAGGAAAAGAAAGGCTAGTCTATTATTGCTAAAATGAAAGTTGTAGAATTGAAAAGGAAAGAAAGGAAATGCGGAACTAAAGGAAAAGAAAGGACTAGTCGAATTTTGCTGAAATAAATTATTAGCAAAATGTTGCAATAGAAAATAGAAGAAAGAAGTAATCACAGAATACTATGACACTTCCCTGGAAACAACACCAAAAAGTGGTGAGCGCCATTATTGCAGCAATAATGCTGCAACTCTTGGGCTACCTATTAGCATCTCAGTAGTTTGTAACAAACTTGGAAGCGATGGTGGTATATGCACAAGTACTAGTTCTTACTGCAGGTTGTCACTTGGTCAGCTGACGCAAGATTACTATGAGCTCAAGCCAACTTCTATGGATTCTGAAAGAAGCTCTATATGTGATGAAAGGAGAAAAATACTACTGTATAGATACTATTCTATCTGCAGAAAGGAGAAAGTCTAAAATGTAAAGCAAAACTAGTAAACCCAAATTAACCAACTAAACAAACTTTTGTAGAAAGCACTATGAAAACCATGAAAAGAATGCCATTACATACTCAAGAAACTAAAAAACATCTAACTGAGCTATTTCTAGAAGTAAATGAGCAAAAAACATCATTTTGGATTTTTATTTATTTTTATCTGAATTTGACATGCATGTAATTTATTGCTTGTGAATGTGGCAGCGAATAGGTGGCGTTGGAGGGTGGTTTTTGGACTTGAGAGGATGTAGGATGGTGTGGTTGGGTCCTAGGATGTCTTAGGTGCCCCTCTAGAGGCTTTTCCTACACTGGGCCTTCTAAAGGAAGCCTACAAGAAAATCTATAGGAGGACATAGGAAACCTATAGGAGGAAAAACAATGTTCTACAGGAGGCCTACAGTAGGAGGCCGAGAGCCGTTTTCACTATTTTGAGGGTGTGAGAGTGGGTGAAAAAGGTATATTAAGGTTGGAATGAGGTGTTATAGAACCTAGGGTCTAGAAAGAATCACTAGGAGAGAGAAATATGATTCAATTTGCTCAAGGAGAGAGGAAGAAATTCTATGGAAAATACAGGAAACTAAGGAAGAATGGAGGGGAGCCTTGGGCAACCTATAGGGCATGGATGAGATGGATGATGGGATGAACGATAGGGTGGCCTACTGCTAGAAGGTATCCATTGCATAAACAACTAACAATCAACCAATGAGATCAAGCAAGCAATGAAATAAGCGCATCTAGGAAAATAGAGTTTCACATCAAAATAGTCTAAACTATGATCTATGAAAGGAAATGTTGAGAAATGTTGTAAGAAAGGAAAGCATGAAATAAGACTATTGTAAATAAATAAGTGTGCATGATGAAGAATATCTGAAGCATATGATGAATAATAGCCTTTTGGATCTTTTCTTTATCATTTCTTAACCTACTATAGAAAGCACAAATGGAAGCAAACTATTAAATCATCAAAAACAACCTATTCTTAACCATAAAATAAATATATATAACAACAACCTAATCTACAAACTGGAATAAAACATAAAAATACAAGTAAATAGGAGATTGGATGCTTAGATTGGGCCCTAACCCAAGAGCTTTAGCTCTCTGAGGTAACTCATTACTAACTCAAAAAGGACTTCATCTTTATTTCCAAAACAATAGCAAGATTACATGAACTGTCACAAAATAATAAGCTCAAAGTTGAGCAGAGTTTACATAAGAAAAAATCCAACAAAAATATGACCCTTGTGAGGCCCTAGGCCTCTCTACTTATACAAATGAAGTTATCAATAACTTCCTTAAAATCAGGGAGGCTTGGCTTCCAAAACTCGAGATTATCATCAATCATCCTTCACTTGCTTAACTGTCTTCTAGTGCATGGTTCGAGTGCTTGTACTCTAAGTTGAATGAAAGGGAATTCAAAGTCAGGAGTAATAAATGAGATGGATTCCCCCCTATAATTCTCCTTTGTCCACTTCGAATTATTGTTTCCATTTGTCCACTGGATCCTTGACTTTGACCTCGATATTCATCAATAAGCTTCCTTAAACACATGTTAGACCACATGGCATATTAACTAACTCAACTCACTCCATAAGCATAAATATAATGAGAAAGTCATACAATAAGCTAAGAGAATGGTTGATTTGATTAGGTTAGGAGGTAAAATGAGTCCATATAACTACCCATTTATGAGGCTCGTCAATCCCATTATTTTTTGTTAAAATACCCTTTTTCCCTTCATTTTCACCTTTGCCCCTTGGTTTCACACATTTCACTAGCATATTACCCTCCAAAAATCATTTCCCAACCCAAAACCCCTTTTCCCTAGTGTGAAACCCATTCCCTTTTAAAAAAATTGTTTTCCCCTTGTCCTAAGTTTAAATTCCCCCCCTCTCCCACTCCCATTACTTTATTAACCCTTTTCCCGACATAATCCTTTTTACCCCATAAAACCCTTTACTCTAAGTTTTCTCTCCCTCCTGCTTTATTTAAGTTAATTGCGCATATTCACTTTTTACCTGATATAAACCCATTACCCTCAGTGACGTTAACAACAGCCGCGAGACTTAAACCCCGACACCGCTTCTTAAACCCATTCATTATACTTTTAACCCGCACCATTTATTCATTAAATAATTACATGTTAACTATAATTATCCCCCAAGCCCCACCAGATCTTCTTCGATTTCCCTCCATGCAACCCCACTGCATGATAGCCATTAGATCTTGCACCCCCAAATCCTACGACCCATAGCCATATCATGTGCTCTCGTTCTTTGACCTTTAAAAGCCCAAGAGCATGCGAGATTCATGGTTTTTCTTAGGCCCCTTGTGATTATGTGGTGACTCCACATTAACTCACGTGCTCTCCAAAAAATATCGCCTATTGCTCAAAAATTGTACGATGGACCCCTAAACCACCTTCTTGCCAAAGCCGAAACCATCACTGTTCATAATATGAATTTCCATGCCAAATTCAAAAAATTACTTGTTAAAACACCAAAGACCTTCGTTTTCACTCCTTTTTCCCCTTACATAGCAAAACCTACATAACCCTTCCAGCGTCACCCTGAACCTCTCCAACCCTATTCGACACCTGATTACCTTCACAACACTACTAGGATTCCGTCCATAGACCTCTCAGCTCAAATAAAGCCATAATCACCTCCCTGCCACCTTATGTGTTACTAATAATTGTTTTATTTTGCAGGTGATTATCAGAAGCCAGAAAGCTTGGATAAACAGTTTTGATACTAGTCACAAAACCTATTTACTCCAAGATTCAAAATGAAATCTATTCAAAATCCCTTTTTCAAAAGAAGAAAACAATTATTATAGAGCAAAATAAATATTTCACACAGAGACAGTAACTGTTAATACAAAGTTTAGTACAATAGAAAAGCATACAGTTAGAAGACAAACAGGTCAAACATACAGAAAGATGATCAATATCCAACTACGAGATGCTGATACATGGAGAAAACTAAATAATTTACTATTGAAATACATAGTAAAAAATTGAAATATAACATTCAAGCCTTGTCTGAGAATGGCAAAATTATGGTGAGATCTAATTAGGTGTCGATTTATGAAACCTCAACCAAGCATCAAACAAAGACAATTACCCAATCCCCTCCATGGAACAGATCCTCCAAACCATCTCAAAGTCATAAATATTTTCCTTCGTTGATGGCTTTTCTAGCTACAATAAGGTCCTAGTAGGCGAACCAGATCAGATTAAAACAACCTTCTGGACGAAGTGGGGAACATTCGCATTCCATATCATGCCTTCAAGACTTATCAATTTCAGGGAAACATTCCAAAGAGAAATGGACATCGTTTTCATGGGTTTAATGGGCCAAAGTGTGGTGATTTACCTTGATGATGTCACTATCTTTTAGAAAATAAGGTTTGACCACCTCCACCATCTGAAGTAGATTTTCAAATGGTTCTAGAAAACGGGACTTCACTTAACCCTAAGAAAATCATATTTGTAGTTTCCAAGGGAAATCTCCTTTGGCATATCACCACCAAAGACAGAATCACTATCAATCTTCACCGCATGAAAGCTATAGCACAGATTCCTCCTCCGAGCAACAAAAGAGGTATGTAATCTTTCCTTGGTAAAATCAATTTCCTTTACAAATTTATTTCAAATTTTCCCCAAAATATTAAGCCAATGCATAAAATGATCAAGAAAGGTTCAGTCTTGAAAGGGAACAAAGAAGAAAAGGAGGCTTTCAATCGCATCAATAAATCTATTGCTGAGGTCCCTTCCCCTTTCATCTATTATACACTTTTTCCTCAAATTCATATTTATCCATAGTCCTATTGCAAAAGGATAGAAACAATGATGAACTTCCTATATATTTCATGAGTGCGGGACTACAAGCTACAAAATTCAATTACCCTCACATAGATAAGAAAGCGTGTGCAGTCTATAAAGCAGTGAAACATTTCAGATTGTACATTCTAAAGAACCACGTCATAGGAATGGTTCTGCACCTTGCTGTCAGGTGACTCTTCATCCAACAAGAGCTGGGTGAGAGGAGAGACAACTGGATAACTTCTCTCTAGGAATATGATTTGGAGTTCGAACCCTTGCACATGGTGAAAGCACACGGGCTATGAAAACTAACTGTTGTAGCCGCGGATAATTAAGGTAAGTAGGTAGAAGGTTGGGCACATGAGATCAAAATGTACTAGAATGAACTACTTAGGTCCCATGACCCTTCATCATGGTACTCTGACTTGAAGCAATACCTATGGTAAGGTATCGTACCACCTACTTTGTATGCAAAGAAGAAGAGAGCAATAAGGCTCAAAGTTTCTTCATATCAAATGGTCAAGATAACCTATTTAGAAAACACCACCTTGGTGTGCTACTAAGATGCTTGGAATATGTCGAGGCCCAACATGTATTGGAAGAGTTGCATAATGGACCAGTAGGGGGCCACTATGATGGCGACACCACCACCTAGAAGATGATACGAGTAGGGTTATAATAGCCAACACTCTTCAAGGACGTGCATACATATGCTTAGAAGTGCCCCATTGGTCAGAGGATGCAGGAAGGCAATCTTAATCATCTTTCCCTCTCCAACCCATAGTAGTAGAAGAGTGTTTCCAACAATGGGGGTTGAATGTCATTAAAGAGATCATGCTAAACTTTTCAAAGCATCACAAATATATACTCACATCCATTGACTATTTCACCAGGTGCATTAAAGAAATTCTGCTATGGAAAATCAACAATGATGAGGTAATATCTTTCGTCAATCAATATATCATTGCCAGGTTTGTTTTCCCAACCTCACTTTTGTTTGATAATGCTACATATTTTTCATATATAAAATTGTATGATGTTTATTTGGAGAACGACATTTTTTTAAAACATTCAGCCAACTATTAACCTCATGGGAATGGCCTAGCAGAATATACCAACAAAAACATCATATGCATCCCAAAGAAAACCTTGTTGTCCCACCAAAGAAATTGGCACAATGCCCTCAATAATGAATTATGGGCTGACAGGGTTATGTCCAAAGCATCCTAGTGACATCCCCCTACTTTCTGGTTTATGGGAAAGAAGCCATCTCGCCACCAAACCTCTACTTCTTTTGCCTCCAATTGTCGAAAGAATCATAAGGCTCCCCTTTCCCTACCATTCAAAAATGAATCGAAACACTCCTTAGAGTGAAAGAGGAAAGTCTAAAGACCAGGGGGAGTTTTTTGTTCACCAAAACCAAATTAAGAAGTGGTTTGACAACAAGTCCGTAGGAGCCCATGAATTTTGTGTAGGAGACCTAGTTCTTAAGTGGGATAGGGCCCATGAGGACAAGGGAAAACACACCAAGTTTCAAGCCTTATGGATTGGTACTTTCCAAGTCAAACAGAAAATTGAATAGCATAGCTATAAGTTGCAAACTATGGGAGGGTGGGTTGAACCCCTTCCTATGAACAACCAAGATCTCAAATTCTACTTCACCTAGTGGCTCTCATGCCTTCTAACACACCTTGTATTATAGTTCCCTTTTGTACTTTCTTTCCTGTTAATTCGTCTTTTCAGTTCTTTTTGGATTTTTGTTTTTCCTAAAATAAAAGTTTGGGATGTCGGGTTGAGTTTGAAGTGGACCTTCACTCTCACTCAGATGGCTTCTATTTGGAACCTTCATTTTACTAAACCTTAAGCCGTTACCAAAATATATTATTGAAACTTACCATAGTGGGGAACTCGATGTCATACATGGTCGCTATCTTCTTCCAACCTATCCCAACTACTGACTCACCCTTAATTGTGCAATGTTCTAGCTCAATTGTATGGTCAGGAGTTAGGGAAGCTAAAGAAAGCTCTTTGGGCACACACATATTTCAGGAAAACAATAAGGTGTCTAAAAAACCAGAAACAACCTCTTTGCAAATCAAATAAGTCGGTATCCCTCGTCCGCCTACGCTTACATAGGCACATGAATAAGTTCAAATAAGCATAGATAAATAAGTGCTAATGAGCACATCAATTAACTACTAAGGGATAAAGAACTAAGAAATGCTTCATGCACAAAGAGGTGAAGTAATGACTCCGTTATGGTACTGTCTGGGCTCTCTCACAGTGGAGCAATGCTTGTGATTTCTAGGTAGTGACCTCATTGTGGTATTTTTCAGGCTTGCTGGTAGTAGAGAAATGCTAGAGCTCCATACCTATTATGCTGAAAATCCTTAAAGCTCATATCATTACTTTAACTTCCTTTCCTCCCTCAACCAGTAATAATTGATATCATTTTGTGTGTGTTAAAGGCCTAGTTTTTCAAAACTTACAATAGCTGACAAATGTTAAGGAAAGCCCCAGAATAATCAACGAGACCCACAAATTTGTCAAAAAACACCCTTTGAGATCTACCTCAAGCTAGGCCATAATACGTTTCAAGAAACAAGAGTTCTCCCGGTGAATCACCAATTGTTGTAGCCGCTACAAGAACCCCTCCAAAATTTTTAACTTTTCAAAATTTAGGAGCCCCTTACCTTTTAAAGATTTTCCTCCCATCCTTAGAGTTTGTTGAGGAGCTCAGAAAACCACAAAAGAGTCAAAATAACCTAAGTCTCTTCCTCACTAGCCGAGCTAATTCCTTAATTGGGTCTAAGTCATCTAGTCGCAACACCATGATGAGACCTTTTCTTCTCCTGTGACTTATGCGACCCATATGGCCTTGCCAGCCTATGGAGTCACATAGGTCACATGAGTCAGCCTAGCGAGATTCACAACCATCGCGACCTATGTGACCATGAAACCAGGAATTTACTAGGTCGCAAAGGTCACAAGGGCCTGATCACCCAACCATGTGACCTAGCGACCTTTGGGTTACAAAGTCGCATAGTTTGCACACTTCCTCAACTCAGTCCTTGCGACCTATGCAACCCCTGCACTACTGAATAAAGTTATATATAGCGACCTTGACCCTCTCATTTGTAACATTTCTTTGGTCCCATGAAAGGCAAGGAAGCTCTGCCAATTGGTGATGCGCATGATTTCTTCCAGTAGTAAACCTTTTCGCTTCCCCAACAATCAATATTTCCATTTAGGTGTCATCCTCCTCATCCTCGGCCTTGCAAATTCCAAGCCTAAGGGGTTTTATCCATAATTTAATTTTGTTTTTGCCATAAGCTTTGACTGAATGGCTCTTTAGCTTCGTGATCCTCCATCACTTTTCCTCATGCATCTTTGTGGCTTTGAGCTAAGCTTCTTCCCTCAGAAGCTGATCCATTTGACCCTGAGGAGTTCCAAAGACCCCTTTAATGCCACATTCATCTCCTTAACTCACCCAAAACACAGGTCGCGTGGCCTGTTGTGTGTGGAGCATGATTGTTCATAGGTCTTTGTTTTAGCTAGATGTATACCCTAGGAAGTTCGTACACTCCTCCATGTGGGGGGGGGCTTGTCCCCCCCGCGGGGGTTCGGGGGAGTCGATCCCCTCCGGCTGGGGGGTCCGGGGGTCAACGGTCCCCCAGCGGGGGCTCGGGGGTAGCCTCCCTGAAGCTAAAAACAGATCTAAAATTGCCTTGTAAAAGTATAGTAATTTCTAGTTAATATGGGTCGTTCATTAGGTGGATGATCTGACGATAGAACTTATGTTTAGTTTAGGGCTTTTTCCCCTAGAAGGAAACCCCTCTCTTTGTATGAGGGCATTGTATTGAGTCTATGTAATATATGCGTATTCTCTGACTGAGAAACAGAGAGGCAAGATTGTGAGAGAAAATAGAGGATATTACAGCAGATCTGCTATAGGTTGTATCTCTTCATTTTGCTAGATAATAGAAAGGAAAGATTGGTTGTTCAGAGTGGATGTAACCCAAACTGGGTGAATCACGTATATCTGTGTCTCTCTTGTTTTATGTATGTTCTGTGTTTATATTTCTGCAATATTTTATGTGTTCCATTGCTCCGTAATATATAATTTTCTAACGATTGGTATTAGATCCATAGGTCTATTTGGCTGATAAACTCGCAGGAAAGAAGGGTTCCTCGTTCGAGTGGGAGCAATGGCAGAAGATGATAAGTTTAGGGTCAAGAAATTTAACAGCCAAAACTTCTCGCTATGGAAGATGCAGATGGAATATTATCTGTATCAGAAATATCTATACCTACCATTGGGTGAAAAAGCAAAGATTTCGACGGGTACGACAGATGAAGAATGGAACCTTCTTGATAGAAAGGCACTCGGAACAATATGGTTGTGCCTCACAACATTAGTTGCCTTTAACATTTTGAATGAAACAATGATATAAGGATTGATTAAGGTTTTGGAGAAACTATATGAAAATCCCTCAGCCTCAAACAAGGTATTTCTTATGAAACGGTTATTTAATATGAAGATGTCAGAAGGTGGATTTATTGTAGACCATTTAAATGATTTTAATATTGTTACAAGTCAGTTATGTTCTATAGAAGTAAACTTTGATGATGAATTTAGAGCTCTTTTATTCTTGTGCTCATTACCAGAAAGTTGGAATGGTTTAGTAATGGCCGTTAGTAACTCTGTTTCTGGATCTAGTACTTTAAAGTTTGATGATGTTGTCAATGTTATCCTTAGTAAGGAAATGTGTCAGAAAAGATTTGGTGAGACATCGGGTAATGCTTTGAGTGCAAAGTCTAGGGGAAGAAAATTGGAAAGAGGAAAGAGCTTAGGATATCACAGTAAATCAAGGAAAGGCAGATCTAAGTCTAGATCGGGGATAGTGTGCTAGAAATACGGAAAGAAAGGACACCTAAAGAAAGACTGTAGATCTCACAAGGGAAAAGAAGGAGATGCACAACAAGAAAATAATAATGAAGCAAATGTGACAAGTGAGGTGTTACAAGATTCTTTGATTCTTTCTTTCGAAAATATTACTGATTCCTGGGTGGTAGATTCAGGGGCCTCATTCCATGCCCCACCAGATAAGAAATACTTTCATGACTATGTTCAAGGATATTTTGGACAAGTTCATTTGGGTGATGATAAACCCTATAAAATTGTTGGAATGGGTAAGGTTCTTGTAAAACAACAGAATGGAAATCAATGGCTACTAAAGGAGTTAAGGCATGTTCCAGATCTAAAGAAAAATATGATTTCAACAGGGCAGTTAGGCGGTGAAGGTTGTGTGACAACTTTCACAGATAAAGCTTGGAAGGTCACCAACGGAGCCCCATTAATAACAAAAGGTGAAAAGGTTGGTACATTGTATTTATGCAATGATATTTCTAACTCTATTAATGTTTTAACTTTCAAAGGAGTAGATGCAGCATTATGGCATCATAGGCTTGGGCACATGATTGAAAAGGGGATGAAGATTCTTCACTCAAGGAATTTTTTGTCAGGTTTGAAGAATGTTGATTTGGATTTTTGTGAGAATTGCATTTATGGAAAACAGAAGAGAGTCAGATTTCTCGGAGTTACGATAGAGAAGAAGAGTGAAAAGTTAGAGCTTGTGAATATAGATATATGGGGACTTGCATAGGTATCATCTCTTGGTGGCTTTCATTATTATGTTACTTTTCTTGATGATGCAACTATAAAAACTTGGATTTATTGTATTAGTAATAAATCTGATGTATTTGATACTTTCAAGAAATGGAAAGCTTTGGTTGAGATTGAGACAGGAAAGAAATTAAAGTGTCTTAGATCGAACAATGGAAGTGAATATTGCAACAAAGAGTTTGATCGGTACTGTTTAGAACATGGAATTCATAGAGAGAAGATGGTTCCAAGAACACCACAAGAAAATGGTGTGTCAAAAAGGATGAACAGAACTATCATGGAGCGTGTAAGGTGCATGAGATTGCATGCAGGATTTCCTTTACAGTTTTGGGTAGATGCTGTAGATACTGATGTTTATCTAATAAATAGAGGGCCTTCAAGTTCCTTGGATGGTCATGTTCTAGAGGAAGCATGGATAGGTAGAAAGGTAAACTACTCCTTTTTAAAGCCTTTTGGTTGTGAGGCCTTTGTCCATATTGATAAAGAAAATAGAACAAATCTTGAGGCAAAGTCAAAGAAATGTACCTTTATTCGATATGGTGTTAATGATTTTGGTTATTGCTTATATGATTACGGAAATCAAAAAATCATTAGGAGCAAAGATGTAATATTCAATGAAAAGGTCTTCTATAAGAATTAGTTGCAGGAAAAGAAATAGGAAAAAGAAAACAAGGAATACGCAATTCTTGATGAAATCACTAAAAAAGTAAAGGTGCCTGAAAATAATAATAATCAACAACAACAACAACCACCACAACAACAACAGGCACCCCAAACACCTAAAAGTGGTGTTAGAAGATCTACCAGGATACGTAGACCCCCTGAACGATACTCTCTTTCATTATATTATTTATTATTGACTGATTCTGGTGAGCCCGAATGTTATCAATAAGCAATGCAGGTTGAAAGCAGGAAGAAGTGGGAGGTAGCCACGGAAGAAGAGATGGACTCCTTAATGCATAACCAGACTTAGGACTTAGTTAGGTTGCCTGTAGGAAAAACTAAATTGAAGAATAAATGGGTTTACAGGCTGAAGGAAGAAGATGGATGGAAATAGAGGTACAAAGCTAGACTTCTGGTGAAGGGGTTTGCATAGAAGAAAGCTATTGGTTTTGATGAAATATTTTCTCCTGTTGTTAGAATGAATTCAATCAAAACTATTTTAATTCTAGTAGCAGTTGAAGATTTGCATGTTGAGCAGTTAGATGTAAATACAACCTTTCTCCATGGAGATTTGGAGGAAGATA
>APFE031666391.1:55377-69048 GCA_000404065.3 Pinus taeda
ATATGTGTATTCTCTGAGAGAGAAACAAAGACGCGAGACTATGAGAGAAAATAGATGATATCATAGTGGATCTGCTTTAGGTTTTATGTCTTCATTTTGGTGGATAATAGAAAGGAAGGACTGGCTGTTTAGGGTGGATGTAGCCCAAACTGGGTGAGCAACATGTATCTGTGTCTCTCTTGTTTTATGTGTTTTTTGTATTTATATTTCTGCAATATTTTATGTGTTCCATTGCTCCGTAATATATATTTTCTAACATGGCCTAAGGTAGCAATAGGAACATTAATGCGACCCTTGTGACCCTTGTGACCCTTGTGACCTTAAGTCCCACGACCCTTTCAACCTTAAGTCCTGCAACCTTGCAACCATTGTGACCTATGACCTTCGCGACTTTGTGCCCTAAGGCTTAACATACCTAGTCGCTAGGTCGCAACCTACTTTGTGGGTCCCCTGTAACATGCCAAAAAACGCTCTCTCATGCTTCAAAAGGTACTATTTGTCTTTAGGACTCTCTTTTATTCTCATGTCATCTCTCTCCTCGTGGGATTGTTTACTCGATATGTAAGGTGTCGTGGATCTTGACTGCATCTCCATCTCCACTTTTGAAGATGAGATGGCACTTCCTACTACAACGTATTTTGTAAGAGATTTGGGAGAAGTTCACAGGAACTCTATTGGTGCGAGGAAACCCCTACCTACAGAGACACAACCTGTAACATTAATAAAAGCATGATACTTTCCTAGTATGGCATATATGAGGTGTTCCCCAAGCCAGACATATGAGACACCCATGAGGACTTCTTTGTGTACCTAAATGTCAAAAGGTCCAAGCTCCATAAGGTATCATTACACCTTCTAGTTTTCACGTGTGTTGAAAGCACTTACTGGATCATTCAAAGAACAAACATGGATTCATGGACACTAAGGGACCATACTATTGTACTCTTAGCAACAATCTCTTCTATAGACATTGCTACTTACTACAAGCTCCCTGAGAAATAGGAAACTTTCAACACCCAATGGCTCTCCTGCTTCATGACTCCTACCAAAGACATACTTAGGGAATGGTTGCAAGAGCTATCCATGTTGAGGAGGGTTTATCAACTGATCACTACCATGATGAACTGCTTGTATGGGAAAATAGATTGTGATGTGTTCCACTGTACATGGGTCCCTATCATGTACGTTGTCACCACCTTAGGAAAAATTTTCAACTGGGCTAGCATTCTCATGTCGACCTTAAGGATGAACATTAATGTTGCAAAGAAGCCCAAGCCAGATGAGCCACCGTAATTCTATATGGCCTCATACCTTCTAGATGTAGTTTCTGCATGGTGTCAATTTGAAAACTATAGCTACAATTGGGATACGTCTATAGAAAACCTAGTCCACCATCATTAGACGATTTTCTAGGACATAGCCTATAAAGCTATGATTGATGTTAGTTCCGGCTCTTTTATCTCCCCATTATATCAGTGTCTGTTCAGAGAAGAGTTGCCTTGTATGTCGAAGACGGCCATGGAAACCATTGTCAAGGTTTGGTTCTTAATCCAAGAGGGTACATTTATTAGAGTTTTTGGTTCTTATAAGGGCCCACATGTTGTTCTGAGGTTCACCGTAGTTAAAATTCTCTTGCGGAAGTGTGTTACAAGATGTCATAGGGTTTCTCAAAAGTACTACTCAAAGAGAAGAAGAAACCATGGCCATATTTCCCTATTGTCATTAGAGCCTATGTGGTAGAAAACTTCAAGCAAGTAGAGATGGAGGGTGAAGCTTTAAAGGGGAGTCACTTTGTAACCATGAAATATCGCACATATGACCTTGAAAATATTATAGCTACTCACTGCAACAGAGCTGATTTTAACTCATCATATTTGCATTCTTGACAGGATCATGAAGACGGATTCAAGAACTGGTATAATGCTACTAGGGAACTCGACCCTAGTGCCAATAGTTTTCAAGATTTATCTTGCTTGTATTCACTTTTCTCACACAAGTGCCTGAAACTCACTTGAGCTCCTAATGGAGCTCAATTTTTTTCTCTAACACCTATCACAACTTCTTAAGTGGTCCTACGATTTTTACAATATTGTTCCCTTGCACCTAGCCATCTGATCAACCATTAGTCTTTAATACCATGTTAGAATTACTAAGAGAAATTAACTAACAGAAAATTTTACTAGAAACAAAAGAGAAGACATAAACACAATCTTTATCCCCTAAAACCCAAATCTTCAAAAAAACCAACTAATAAAATATTCAATGTATCCCTTGGCCAAAACCAAACAAGTGAGCCTACAACATTCACATCCCTACCCCATATAAATGAAGTCCTCTCAAGTCTTTTAAAGACTTCATTACATGTAATCCATGGGGAAGTAGAACTACATGCCTAAAACCAACATTGTTTGAAAGAGGAACTTTGACTATTTCAATAAGATTACCTAACACATTCAACCTTGTCATAGTAACTCCCAATCCAAAAGGGACCTTCATCTTTTCTAACCTCTTTAAAATTTTATGAGGTAATGACTTTTAATTTTTTTCTAAAGTTCGTGAAATATCATAAGGGATGGGATTTATTATTGCAGTACTCCTACTTAATGATCTAAGAATAATAAAGTGATGTATAGTTGTATGGTATCTATGACACCCAACAAGGGTTTTAGCTCCTTTATCATGGTTTTATATGCACAAGCTAGTTTCATTTTCCAAATTAATTCCATACAATTAGGACAAAGCGCAGCCAATCATAAAGACCTTACAATTAGAGGGAATGCTTTTATCCCCAAATCTAAGAATAGGTATATGAAGTTTTATGTTTAAGGTCTAGGAAACCCTTGCTTCACTACCAAATTTAAGAGCTTTTGTGTGTAAGGGATGACGATAGTCCCTGCAGTTTTAAAATTTCGAGGTTCACTACAAAATTTAAGAGGTTTTGTTTATAAGAAATGGTGGTAGTCCATGCAATTTTAAAATTTCGAGCTTGGTAGTCTTCATTGTCCTTCATTTTCGTAGCGATATGCACCTAACCCTAAACTCTATATGTGTTAAAACAAATATTTCACCCTTTATAAGAATTTTTGAAATGCATGCATGATATTAAGAGATTCATGGAAGTTTTAAAAAAATGAATTCCACTCCTTTAAAGAAATATTATTTCATTTAATTTAGCAAACTAAAATTTTCTCCCAAAATATTCCAGGATCAAAAATGTAAAGTTACAACACTTACTCACAAATTATTATATAATAAAAAGACTTTATATATAATTACTATATTTAAAAAATAGCACATTGTAAATGTAATTCCATAAATACATTGATGTAAGTATATAATGTTTAGCATCTAGCAGTCCTCACTAAAAGATATAATGTTTGCCTATATAAGCACTGAACTTATAAAGTTTCTTATAGATACACAACTTAAATAATTATTACATTTGTAATGTTAAATTATTCTTCTCGAAAATCTACATCACAATATTAAAATAATTGTTAGAATTTATAACTCTAATAAATATATATTTTATATTGGTTTTAAAAGAAATGATTTTTTAAGATAGAGAGAAAAACTTTACCATCACATTACTTCCCCAAATAATTGTTTAGCAGCCCTTCATACAAATTACGTTAACACTAATAATATTAACTATAAAATCCCATTTATTCACCACGTCAAAAAGGACGAAAAGAATGTTTAGATTTATAACGAACCATCGTAATGTTGCCTTAAATTCGTAGAAATTGGTTACCCTTGGAGGGAGATTTCATATTTAAATAAACATGGCTAGTTCAACAAATCACACCGGTTACATGGTAACAATATAAATGAGCTGACTAGCTTATACTTATTTTATTGAATCACCGATGGATTGGAGTCAAGAGAAGTATTCCCGTGATTGCCTGTGAGAAAGACTGATTGCAGAGGAGCCTCTCAAGACATCCGGAGTGTATTTTTATCTTTTTCATCGATTTCCTGAATATGTCCGCCATGGATAGGTTTGAGAAACTCCAGAAGATAGGAGAGGGCAGTTACGGGAAGGTGTACAAGGCAAGGGACTACAGCAGTGGCCAGCTCGTCGCTATCAAGAAGAGTCTCATTGAGGAGCCCGATGAAGGGATTCCTTCCACGTCGGTGCGAGAAATTTCCATCCAGCAATTGCTCTCCGAGAGTATTTATGTGGTCAAGTTAGCTATTTTTCTTATCTCTTAACCAGATTTTTCAGTCTATTGCCCATATTTAGCAACTGGTCATTAAATTATTTCAATTATGTTTCGCATGGCATTTGAATCCCAGGCTTCTGAAAGTACCCCATGATCTGTTGCATAATCGGAAGGCTTTACTTATGCTATAATTATTGTATCTTTTTAGCCTATGAAACAATTAAAATGACCCTAATTTTTTTTGTGGTTTCTATTCCAATGGTTGCTTCCAAATGGGTGTTTGTTTGTTCTGTCATAATGGCGATAGTTTAATCCATAACTATTTTGAAATTCCACGCGGTTCATGTGTGCGCCTACAACTGGTGCGACTCTTAAAGTGAAAATATTTTTTATTTTTCATGCTATGGTGGTGCAAAGATCTGGCAGAACTAGGATATATATATCTCCGGGCTCCCAATTTTTCTCCCCTTACAATCCTCTCCACATTTTCTGGTAGGCTCTTGAATTTATTTCCACCGTTGCATTTCTAGTTTCAGTGGCTTCGGCCTTCACAGTTTCCCACTTTCTATTTCTATTTCTGTAACCATTTTGCACGCCTCCATCCTCGTTTCCCAAAACCCACTCTGAAATTCAAATTGATTAAGATCACCGTTATTCTCGTGCAACTGCTATGGTCGCTTCTCGTGCCTCCTCCACTGCTGCTCATCCTATCAACAGTAGCAGTTACGGTTCATCTCTACCTTCACAAGTTATCTCTACCGTCGTCTCCAGAAGACAAAAACGTGTGGTGGAACTCATGGCCGAAAAGACAGTCGTATGCGGGCAAGAATCTCACCGGTTTAGATGACAAAATTAAAGATTTTCAGGTTGTGCGCATAGTTGACTATAATCCGGCTGAAATATTGGCTCCGGGGACCATGCTGTGTGCTGACACGATCCACCTTCTCAAGTGAACAGGTCGTCGCAAGATCTTTGGCAAGAGCCTTGGCGTTCGCCGCGCAGTCTCTCATAATTTTCAGTTTGATATGCAATAGGAAACCTCCAAAACCCAGACGTATGAACTGTTAATATTGAGCAATTATTCTGCAGGAGTAGGAGGTGGAGATTATAATTCAAGAATACTTTCTCCAAGCAAAACCTCCAATGTTGCCTGCATTGACCTAATAAATTGAAATAAGATACAATGGTCATCCAGTAAGAAAGATTTAATATAATGGTGAAGTGGGGCCGTGGGCGCCGAAATAGCTGATGGTAAAAGTGAGCTCTTTGCTCTCCAGATTCTGTGATTTACGAGTCCAAGCTTCTGCCCGCTTACGTTTACGATCATCACCAATGGTAGCCGGAAATCCCATTTCAACTTAAGGGGAAAATGCAAGAATCTCATTACATGCCTTGCAGAGTAAACTTCAGAAGGGTTTGTTTAATTGGCATCTGCAAATAGACGACATCCATCAGGGTACATAGATGCTCAGACGACAGCTTCTCTCCTCTTCTAAAGCCTTAATTTAGAAAAATATTCGCTTTTACCCGTTAGAAAAGTATTGAATAAGGATAGCTTAATCTTAATTTCGGTTACATCTCAGGATGAAGGTTCCCTAGTGAGCTCAGGGGTGAAAGAGTCATCCATGTATAAGTTAACAGGCGATCCGAAGCAACATTCGAAAGAGCTCTTTTGCTTATATGCCTGATGTCTGAAAGTACCCCCACCCCCATGATCTGTTGCATGATCTGAAGGCTTTACTTATGCTATTATTATTCCCCACCCCCATCTCGTGATTCTGAAAGTACCCCCACCGCCATGATTTGTTGAATGATCTGAAGGCTTTACTTATGTTATTATTATTGTATATCTTTTTAGCTTACGAAATGATGAAAATGACTGATTTTTTTTATGTGGTTTGGATTCCTTGTTCTGTCATAATGGTTATAGTCTAATCTATATTTTAGTTGTTTTTGTCTATATTTTGAAATGTGTATTTCTTTGGTTGGTTTTCATTTCTTTCTCTGATAAATTCTATGTTTAATTATTGTTTTTAAGTGCTATGGATGTGCAAACTACCATTTATCTCAGAAATAAATTTCTTCTAAATATTATTTTTCATTAAAATCGTTACCTTACTTATAATGTGATTTCAGAGTTACTCTTCAATATAATTCTAAATTATTTGTTCAATAAGGAGTTATATTGGGAATTTCTTCGTGGACAAGGTGATGAAAGATTGGAAAATTATATCTTTACCTTGTCTTTGAGTACCTTGACACAAATCTCAAAAAATTATTGCGCTCTTACCATCCTCTCTCACCAAACATTATTAAGGTATTTTTTTATTTGCTTTCATACTTATTATTCCATTACATTGACATTTTTGCAAAGAAAGGTTTCTAATTTTTGTATATGGGTGTTGGTGTACAAAGTTTCATGTATCAACTATGCAAGGGAGTAGTTCATTGTCACTCCCATGCTGTGATGCAGGTGATAAATTATGAGTTGTGCATATTGCAATTTTATCTTGAACTTCTGCATTCATTTATATTGTGTTATGACATGACACAAATTAGGATTTTCTGAATTTAAACATTTGGGGTTCTGTGAGCTCAAATTACTTAGAAAGATTGTCATGGATTGATTTTCTTCAAGGAACCACAAAATATTTTGATTGAAAAGAGTAAAGGCCTCCTTAAAATTGTTGATATGGGACATGCAAGGACATTTAATGTGCCTGTGAAAAGTTACACCCATGAGGTTTGTCATGAAATTCTCTCTCATTCTATAAAATGGGCTTCATTTGTTTTCATGTTATTTAAGTTGTTGGTTATTAGTTAAACATTTTATATAACATCATATCTGCATATTTGGAGATTGTCACCCTATGGTATAGGGCCCCAGAGATATTGTTGGGATCCACCCACTATTCCACTCCTATGTATATTTGGTCTTTTGCATGCATTTTCAGTCAGTGAAGAAATATTGAGAAGGGTGTTTTCTCTTTCAATATCATTCCTGATCTCATTGTCATAATAATTCCCAATTGTGCTTCCATGAAATGGAATTGATATACAACTTACTGTCTTAATATTTTTAGGTGAAATGGTGAGAGGACTACCTCTTTTTAGTGGGGATTTAGAAATGGAACAACTACTTTATATCTTCAGGTATGGTTGTGAAGTGGTTTGGAAACTTTTTTAACTCCCTTGAATCTAATTAAATCATGTAGAAAACTTACTTCAATTACATTTCTGAGGGAAAGGTTGTTTGGAACCCCAACTGAGAAAATGTGGCCCAGAGTTAAAAGTTTCGAAGACTGGCATGAATATCCTAGTTGGAGACCTATGATCCTCGTTTCAGAAGTTCCAAATCTATCTTATAGTGGTCTTGATCTTTTCAGTGTATCTTCTTCTTTATCTCTCAAACCCACGATATTTATCACATCTTTTAAATTCTTATTGACATTGAGCATATTAAGTCACTAACAAATTTCATAATGTTTTGTAGAAAATGTTGCAGTGCAATCCCACAAATAGGATTTCAGCAAAGGAGGCCTTGAATCATCGTTATTTTGATGATCTAGACAAAACCCAATTCTGAGTTTTCATATATCACTATTTATGTTTGTTAACAAAGTTATCATGAAGATGTATTTCCAAGAGTTAATTTTTTTATATCTGGGTGTTTGGAAAGGAAAACAAATTTAATAGTTGTAGTTGATGGTACTCAATATTTCATTGATTTGTTCATTTATTACAGATTTTTCTCACTCATCATGATAGGATTTATTTTGAATTGCATTTCCCAAATGTTGTGTGATATGTTAGTACTTGTATGTTTCCATTAATTTTACATATGGGTGCTTGCGTGTAAGATACAATGTTCAAATTTGAAAGGATTCTGTTTCTAACCAAGCAATCCTTGAAAGTTATATGCTATATACCTAATTATTTCGATCAAGCTCCTATTATTTTAGATTGACTCACTACATGTATAAAAAAAAGTTAGTTATTTTTTTTGTTCTAGTTTATCGGTTTACTTGGTAATGATTAATAACTATAAGTATTTTTTATAATGACTCAAAAGTTAAAATTTCATTTACTTGTAACGGTTGTAACCTATCTATATTATTTGTAATGGCTCAAAAGCTAAAATTGCATTCACTTGGTATCGGTTTATGACCTATATATATTTTTATAATGGTTCAAGACTTATATCGCATGTAACATAACATGGTTTTAATTGATGAGTTGATAGTATTTGTGAGCTTAGATGTTATTCATATTATGTAACACGGTTTTAGTTGATGATTTAAATAATATTTGTAGAGTTAGGTGCCCTTTATAAATAATTGAGATAAATTTGTTGATAAAATTTGTTAGGATAAGTTTTTCCATTATTGGAATAGAGTTAGATTTATTATAACTTATTTAAAAATAATAATCATTGCATGTCACTTTTGTCCTTATTGTATTATTAGCTCTAATTATAAATTTCAATATAATAATTGTTTTTATTTTTATTTTTATTACATTAGTTATTGACTTTTAATTAAAATAAATAGGAAATCATAATGCGATGTTGAAAGGTTCTTTAGGTTATCCATAATGAACTTATTATGTTTTCTTAAAAATATTATTGTTCACCAATATTACAATGAAGTTTGTTTTAATAAATCATAAAAATTTGCAACTTTTGTAAAAGTAGTACTATTTCCCTCTCTCTCTCCACCTCCATCTCTCTATCTTTGTTCCTTTTTCCCTCTCTCACCCTCCAACACTATCTCTCCCGTCCCCACCTCTCTCTATCTACTTCTTTCGCCCTCTTTGTCTCCCCTTTTCCCTTTCTCTCCCCCTTCATTCAAATGATAGAGAATTGTCGCTTTATGTAATCAGCAATATACGAAAGGTCCAATATAATAATACTTATAATGCATAAGTACTTTATTATAACATAAACAATGTTATGGATTATTATGCCAATAGTAATATATAAAAAAGATAACTCCTTAAGGAAAGTAGTATAATGTTGACTTTACATTATAGGCAAACTAATTTATTTTCATCAAATTGGTAACTATGTGCATTACATTTTACATTTCTATTTTACCATTTACATTTTTCATTACATTTTACATCTTATAATTTACATTACATCAGATTTTACTTTTACATATGTTTTAATTTAATATAATTAAATTGTACGAAGCCAACATTTTTTTTTTCTTTTCTATATATATGTTGCTTTACATTTAGAAAATGTTCACATACATACATACGTACATTATGCATACACATATCCCCTATATTTCACTTTAGAGTACTTCTCGGTGAAATTAAAACATTTTGACTAAATCAAATTGCATAAAAACAATTAAATTAAAAAAATGAAAATAAAATAAAAATAATAATTATAGTTGTTAATAATTTATAATTAAACCAACTTTGATCCATCTTAACTTTGGACCTATCAAGCATCGAGAGACATCAAATCTCTCAAGGTGAAAACTTCCCCTTATGTTTTGTACTGAAAAGAAAAGTTTTCACCATGAGTTATTTGATCCCTCTAGAAGCTTGACATATCAAGAGTTAAGATAGATCTAGCCTCATTTATAGAAAAACATATCAAACTACATAGGTTATGATTTCAAATTCGTTGTAAGAAACTTTAAACAATTAAATAAAGGGAATGAATAAATGTTTTTTCTCTCCTATTGTGCATTTGTTACTTTAAGCTTTCTTGGTATGGTACTTTTATTTCCCAAGTGTAATATATTATATAAGCTACTTTTGAGTATACTTATTTACTAATTTGGAATTATATTTTATATTATAAATAACATTTGGGAGTTTATAATTTGATTTGATTTTGTGAATGGGAATTTATAATCTTTATAAGAAAGCATTGATATTAAAATTTTTCTTTAGTTTTTTTTGTTTTCCTATATCCAAAGGAAATGTGATGATGTTGCCCCTCTTCCACACCTATAAGTGAAATAAAATTAAAACAATAAAATTTCATGTTTTACATTATTCACTACACATATAATTTAGAGTGAACTCATATTGGAGATAATATACATTTAACTATACTTCACACAGACTAGTTAATGGATTTATGCATGGAAACTTCATTATTGTTATCATGATTGTACTTCAGGCATAAATTACTAATCTCCACTTGTATGATACAATTAAATTATGATTGCATTATCAAATAGCTAAGACTATCTCCTCTTCCATGAGATAACTAAATCATGACTACATGGCTAGTTAACTAGGACTAGGTGTTAATTTTCTTCAATGCATGCACACATCTCTCTAGATTCTCTAATAGACTCACTATTATGTTAGTTGAAGCATGTATAATATATTGCATTGAATTGTATTCTCTCGTATCTTTTTTTCCATAAATAGAACTTTTTAAATTTTTTTCTCTATCAATTTTCTCTCTTCCTGCCTTTGAAGTTTTGTTGATTGTTTTCAAACATAATATCCTATATGTGTAGTCTCAATTATAATTTCACATGTTGTCAAAGCCCATGGGAGCTAGGAAGGAGTATAAAAAATATACCTGTAGGTATTTAAGATTGGAGCTATTTGAAAGAATGGAGTTTCATCCTTCGACAATTCTCATCCCATATAACAATTTTGAATGGAATCCAAACATTCTACAACTACGAAGTATAAGCCTGTATTGGATATTTCACTCACAAGGAGCATGGCAAGATTAGAATACAATATTTTTAAAGTGAATGCACAAAAGGAAGGAACTTAAGAAGGGGTTCAAGCATAAGAATGAAGTATATCAATGGAGACAGTTTGTTTTCAAATACTTACAGGTTAGTGGGTGGGACATTATGTTCTCTTGATTCTTATTTGATTGTGTGGAGAATCTATGAACTTGAATACGTACAAGGGTCTACAGGTGGAGGTAGTGTGCACTATAAATCCCTACATGAGTAGGGGGAGACATGGGGAATATGGTTCTCTATATAAATTAGTATGTGGAGACACTACGGGCACTAAAAATCTTGTAAGTTGGTGGGGATATTATGAACTCTACATTAATATGTGATTAAAATGATTGGCATTGGCGTGAATTCCCTTGTGAACTCTAGTCCTCAAACATTGAATCTAACTCGGGGGTGGTGAAAAACAAGCAATATTGTAGTGTACTTGGCCTATTATTGGGTGAAGAGCTGAACCCCTCCTTATTTTCCATTCATTCAAGCTATACAGGTAAGTATATTTACTTATATTTTCATGTCGCACTGTGAGTGGTGAAGGATGTTATTATGGGTTATAATAATGAATATATCATCATTGTGCATGGATAAATGTGTTATTCCTAGTTGTCTTAAGATGTGCGTGTCATTGTTTTCATGGTTTTTATGGACTTGTAGATCCCTGTGGTTGTCTATATGTTCTCAAGTTATAGATCTATTAGAAAATAGTTTACTATGGAAACATAGAAGACATAAAATATTGCAGAAACAAAAACACATAAAACACATAAAACAATAGTGACATAGATATACATGGTTCACCCAATTTGGGCTACGTCCATAGAGAAACAACCAGTCCTTCCATTATATTACCTAGCACAATGAAGAGATACAACCTACAACAAATCTGTTCTAATTTCCTCTTCGCTCTCTCATAGTCTCCTCTTTCACACTTGAAATGATGATATATAGCAATTTTACATCTATTTTTAGCTTCACGAGTACTACTTCTGAAACTATGCATGCAATAATGTACATCCTTCTTGGGGTATACATCCATCTGAAGAAAATACCTGTGAATCAATAAGATAATCAATGTCCACATCCAATAATATCTACAGACATGGTCATGTAAGAATTCTTGATGTGCACAGGTTAAGTTATTATTATGTACGATTTACATTGTTTGGCATGATATCCATTCATGGGTCCTTGGCTATTTAAGGCTACTAATCATCTTTCCTAGTAAATGAATACTAATATTTCCATGAATATTTCATAAATAGATCTGATAATATTGTGGGGGATCTATGATGTTTTTCAATATGATTTTATTGCATACAAGTTCACAAAGAGGTGTTAGCCATGGCTTGGCTTGTTTTTTACCTATCAACGGGTTTGTTGATTGATTCATCTATCACATCACGGTTATGCTAATGTATAGAGTGTGTTGGGTCCCTAAAATATTAGTAATTACTCCATTACTATTGTAGTTGTACCCCTTATTAATATTGTTGTGCCCCTATTATCCCCATATTGTTATTACTGTGCCCCATAGAATCCCTCTATTGTTATTTTTGTGGCTTTATATTATTATTGTTAGGTCAGCTGGGTTATATTATGACTCCTTAGACTCCTATATATAGAAGGGAGGTTTTGTCATTTGAATCATCCAAGAATTGTTCATTTATGTAATGTAAAGGAGGTTGTCCCCTCGAAGAGGCTGAAATTTAAGGCTTTGATCTATCTTTTCTATCTTTTTCTTGAGTTGGTTTCATAACATTTGGTATCAAAGCTTTGGATTCTATCGTTTCACTGCTCCAAATAGGTCATCATGGTATTTTCGCTATAACATTTTTTTTGCGATGTTCCAAAAGCTAAAACAAAAACCCATTTGAGAAGGCATCGTGCTAAAGCTCGAGTCTGAATTTGAGAGATGTTCATGCTATATTTGCGGAGATATGATCTGAGGAAGTTGGTCTTTTTGTAGACTCCTGATTTATATTACAAACAGGTGACCTGGGGAAAATCGTCATAACTTTCTCTCTGAGAATCGGATTGAAATTTCATAAAAAGGTAGAGAAAGAGGATGGAATCTAGTGTCTTCTATATAGCGTTTAGAGCCAAAGGTTGAAACAGTGACTCGTGGTTCATTGTACAAGTTCGCTCTACTGAACTAGTCTATAATCAGGTCACTTTGGGAGATTTGGCATAACTCTTCCCTCAAGAATCCAATTTGGATCAGTCTGGTGGCATTGGAAAGAGGATGCAAAAGGCTACTATAGGGCGCAATTTTAGAACTAGATGATCCAAAATTACAGAGATACATCAGATTCAATATTGGGCTCCTACAAAGTGAAAAAAAGGTGTGTAGTTTTTTTTTTAATTTTTGCATAAGCTTGGTTTCAAAAATTAGTTTGAATGAATTAAAAGGGCATAGTAAAGCATTATTATCAGTAATTAAGGCTCCGAGGAAAGAAAATGCAAACACCTAGTAGGCAACTTAAAAGCTCTAGCATGACTCATGAAGAAGAGGAAGAAATGCAACATGATATATCAAAATTACAAAACCAAGTGCAACAAGTGTCACTTGCACAAAAATCAACAGAATCTAAGATGGATGGTTTAAAGAAGGATGTAGAAGCTAAGATGGATGGTTTAAAGACAATCATGGAATATTTGAACATAGGCATGGAAGATTTGAAGACAAATTTAACAAAGTTTCTACAAGAAATGCTTACTAACGGTGAAAGGGTAGTAAAGGAAACTCATGATGAGAACAAAAGAAATGT
>APFE031666394.1:0-26230 GCA_000404065.3 Pinus taeda
ATATAATTAAATCCATTTATATTATAGAGAAAAATAAATGTTTCAAAAACTCTCACCAATAGTAATTTTTTTTGTTAATTTCGCAGATTCACCCAATTTCCTGTAATTTAATATGTAAACTGTTCGAAAATTCATCTGCAGGCAGTGGATGTGGAAAGTTTGGCGAGAAAGCCCTTCTACAAAACTGGATTTCTACGCCTGAAAGACTCGTTACCGGCCAGACTACGTATAGCCGGTAATTCGCATCATGATGAGTTCTTCCTCAACTCACTCACGCTTGAAGTTCCCCGTCATGGCAACGTTCATTTCGATTGCAACTCATGGGTTTTATCCCGCCTCTACAGACAATACAGGCCGTATCCTTTTCTCTAATCGGGTAATATATATATATGATCAGGATGTAGTGTTCTGTGCAATCTTTCATTAATGGTTTGGTGGTTTAGATAAATTTGATTTGGTTAAGTTTGGGGCTAATTCATGGTTTTGTTTAATATATAAATTAATTTATTTTTTTCCTAAAACAGATTCCTAACCACTTCATTTATCAAATTGATAAATCACAAAGAAAACAATTTACCACTTCACTTATCAAATTGATAAATCACACAGAAAACAATTTATATATTATCAATTTTGTATTTTATATTTTGTATCTTGTAAATATTTTTAAAGTATTTTTTTTTACCATGTTTTATAATGATTTAAGTAATAATTTACAATCAATTGAGAATATTATGGACAAAATCTAAATTGACTCTATGCTTCACCTAATATACCCTAAATACCCTAGAAATTCTTATTTTAAACTTTATTTATAGAGATTAACTTGGTCCTATGTTCTTTAGGATTATGCATAAATGTTTCATATCAAAATAGTTTATACCAATCTTTCTCTTGAATGCCACCATCCAAAACTATGCTAGGTGATGATGAGGACCACACTGCTATTTCCTTACTGCTTCTATCCAAAAATGTTTTTCCATTCTTAAATTTGAAATACTTCTCACCATCTCCATGATAATGTAATTCATCATTTCCAGAGTACCATTCCTTTGAGGAGTATCATCTTCTCATGCTTTATCTAGAACCTATTAAAATAATGGTTAAAGTCATTGGATGGAACAATACTCTCCACCATTTTTTGTCCTCAAACAATTCAGCTATATGCCACTCTCAGTGTTATCCACCATTATTTTTTCTCAAACAATTCAACAGTTAGTCTCTCAAACAATTCAACAGTTTGTTAGTCTCGCTATCATGGACAACATGATTTTTTAAAAATATCTCAAACACCTCACCTTTTCTTTTCATGAGATAGGCCAAATCTTCCTAATTGTATCATCTATGAATATTACAAAATAAAACTTATATTCTTTCTTTAACTACACCAAATACAACAAAATGTAACAATCTTAACATATTTGTTTTCCAAGATCACTTCTCATAAATAAAACTCTTTAGACAATTGTGTAGCCTAAATAATTAAAAATGCGTGCTAAAAGTAAAATAAAATATATAAAAACAATAAACCACAACCACAATAAATTAATTTTATAAAGATATAATCTAATAAAAACCAAATTATTAATAAAAAATAAATTATAATAAAATAAAAATTATTTAATTCAAACTTCAATTAAGTCCATATCTGATAACCATCCTGAATAAAGTTAACTATATAAAATTTACTAACAAAAATTAAAATGAATAAATAAAAATAATAATGATTTAGATCAAACTTCAATTAAAAAACTATTTCTCTTATCGAGTGAAAGAGCTCCGTCTAAGAATTATTTAAGTCAAACTTCAATTAAAAAAACGTATCTCTTATCGACGGAAATATGTGTATTAAATTATTAAAAAATCTTATATTCAAAGTTCGTGATCCCCTTTGTATTTATAATTTAATAGGATACGCCTTGTATTTTTGTAATTATAAATTATTGTGATTTTCTTTATTTATGGATATATGTATATAAAATTGGCACAATTATATTAAAAATAAAATTAATGTAGTTGATATATTTTTAAAATTGATTTGTATTTAACCATTAATAAATATAACATAAAAATAAAAAAAAAAAAAAAGTTATTACAACAAAAATATTATTATATCATAATTAATAATAATTATTTTCTATATAATAATAATTATTTAATATTAAATGTTATTTAAAATTATAAATTTAAGGGATAATAATATAATCCTTTGAGTATATTAATCTAAAGATTCATATTCCTAAAGTATAATATTATTCATAAGTTTATAATATTAATCTTTTAGGTTTGATATAAATCATGGTCATCTAAGGGTTTATATACCTTGGATTTATAATATTAGTCTCTTGGGTTTATAATACCTTGTGGTTCTAGTATTAACCCTTGGGTTTATAATATCAATCCCTTGGATTTAATACTATAACCCCAAGGGATAATAAACCCAAGGCAATAATATAAACCCAAGAGAATAATAAAGCTAGGGGATTAATAATAACACTCAAAGGGATTATGAACCCAATAGAATAATATTAAACCCAAGGGATTAATATTATAAACCCAAGGCATATAAATCCTAGGATAAATATTATAAAACCTAAAATAAACATGGTTGACCATGGTTGACATGGATGCTTTTCATATTGAGACAATCAATGTCGCAATGCGACATTGGACTATCCTTAAGCATGATTGATTTTAATATTGAGACAATATTTGTCACAATGCGATGATGAACCATAATTGGCCATGGTTAGTTTTCATATTGAGACAATGTTTTTCACAATGTAACGTCAGACCATGGTTGACAATAATTGATATTATAACCCATGGTATTAATACTAAAAACCCAAGGAAATAATGTTAAACCCAAGGGAATAATATTAAACCCTAGGAATACATTAATAACCCCAAGGAAATAATAAACCTAAGAGACTAATACTAAAACCCAACTGATTATGAAATCATGGGAATAATATTAAACCCAAGGTATATAAACCCTATGATAAATATTATAAACCCTAAAATAAACAATGTTGACCATAGTTGATTTCATAGAGACAATCATTGTCACAATGCAACATTGGACCATGGTTGTCTGTGATTGATTTTCATATCGAGACAATATTTGTCACAATGCGACGTTGGACCATGGTTGACAAAGGTTGATTTTCATATTAGGACAATCTTTGTCATAATGCGACGTTGCACCATGGTTGAGCATGATTGAACCTAAAATAAACATAGTTGACCATGGTTGTTTTTCATATTGAGACACTTAATGTCACAATGCAATGCTGGACCATGTTTGACCATGTTTGAACATCATTGATTTTCATATTGAGACAATATTTGTCACAATGTGATATTGAACCATGGTTGATTTTCACATTAAGACAATGTTTGTCAGAATGTGACCCTGATTGACCAAAGTTGATTTTCATATTGATCATGATTAATCATGATTGACCATGATTGACCGTAGTTGACCATGATTGATTTTCATATTGAGACAATCTATGTCACAATGCAACGTCGGACCATGCTAAACCATGGTTGAACCCTTAGATTAATAAATCTAAGTGTTTGATATTATAAACCTGAGAGAATAATAAACCTAAGGGATTAATACTAAAACACCAAAGGATTATGAACCCAAGGTAATAATATAAAACTCAAGGGATTATATTATAAACCCAAGGTATATAAACCCAAGATAATTATAAACCCTAAAAAAAAACATGGTTGACCATGGATGATTTTCATATTGAGACAATCAATGTCACAATGTGACATTGGACCATGCTTAAGCATGATTGATTTTCATATCGAGACAATCTTTGTCACAATTCGACGTTGAATCGTGGTTGGTTTTCAAAGTGAGCCAATGTTTGTCACAATGCAACGTCAGGCCATAGTTGACCATGATTAATTTTACAAAACATTAGTATAACATGTCTCCCTTTTAAAAAAAATGTGTTTATAAATTAATATGATCTGTCTCTTATCTATGCCCAGATGTATGTTAAATTATTAAAAATTCTATATTCAAGATTTTGGATCCCTTTCAAAGTGTTAGCCTCATTCTCTTAAAAATCAATAATAAGTCTAATTAATAAATTAAATAAATAAAATCATGAAAATTCCTCAAATTAAAAAATCTAGTTTGGATAAGAGATTCTCTTCAACTAGCTCTTTTAAATTAGTGTGTAAGTTGAAAAATTGTCTCAACCAAATGAGGACCCACTATTTTAAGACCACTTACTCATGTATTTAAATGTATTATTAAATTTTTTGAATAATGTGAATTACATAAACATGAGAGACCACATGATAGCTCTATGCAGGTTCCACAAGTTTAATTTTTGTGTGTTAATTTGTTGTGCATATGATTATATGGCTTTTTGGTTCTTCCTCCTGTGGTATAGCAGAGCGAACGTGGTTGTTGTGTCATTGTGCTTGTGTTGGATTCGCTGGATGCAACACTCAAATAGCTTGACTGCTTGAACTATGTGAATTCCCTATTATGGCTGTCGTGGAGCTGTGCGTATAAAGCGTTGGGACTGACAGTGTTATCGGAAGAGGGATGAATTTGGTATGCAAAGGGCCGCCGTTGTGAATTGTTGAGAACTACGGACCAGTTTTTCGTCATGAAATGTAAGGCTAACTCGAAACATTTAAGTACTACGCACCAGATTTCTTTTTATATGACAGGATCCTAACAAAACGAAAATACTTTAAGGCGGTTGTGGCAAGATATTTTTTGCTAAAAAGGATTTGTCGTGGTTGTACAAGTTCATGTTGGAAAGCCGCCTCAAATGTGGAATTTTTTTATGACAGCCCCATTAAATTTGGACTTCGGCTTATTGAAGAGGTCTTCTACCTCCTTTTTTACTTAAAAGTGAAGTTTTATATTCATTTATTTTGGGATGTTTCGTATTCGGTTTCATCTCCATTTTTGTACTGAGATGAGGAGCGGGTTGGAAATTTGAATGGGTCCCCCATAAAGCAGTAACTTCTCTGTCATCAACTGAGACGCATTCTGCTCATTGTGAAATAAAAGCACTGGTCGCTGCCACATGTCTTTTACTGTAATACAGTTATACAATTGCCTTCTCTAGTGCTAGCCAACCTCCTGCAACCCATTTAGAAACACTAAATCCAAGTGGTTCATGGTTGGTTTCGACTCCATATTCATGTGCCATCCGGTACTCAAAGACCTCAAACTGAAGTTGGCCAATTGCTACCAAGATAGGATCTGTTTTGGCTGAAACCACTGAGTAGAGCACCTGAACAGCACCTTCACCAACCAATTCATGAAGACCCTTCCGTAACTGTTTATATTTTGAGGGGTTTGTATTACGTAAAAGTGCCAGGAAGGATCATATATGTGTCTATAGAAATACTTCAAAATGGCTGTCGTGGAGTGAAGAAAGCTGGGAAGAGATCCAGGGTGAAGAAAAAGCATGAAAGAGAGCTAGCGTGGAAGAGAGCGACTTTTCCCAACAAAATGCATTAAAAATTCAGTTGCGGCCCTACTCAACTTCTTCTCCAATGAAGAGGTATAATTTATGAAAAATTTAAAGTGTGTTTTGGTTTTTTAAAGTGTTTTGACTTTTAGAAAAAGATTCGTTAAAAAATAAAAAAAATTGATTTTATAAAAGTTAATTCACTTTTTAAAAGGAATTTCATTAATTTTATGAAAGACTACGTGGGCTACTTATTATGTATGTTTTTTTTAAGTGGCATTTAAAAATAGAGGGGTGTTTTGTAATGGAGTGATAGGGTGATTTTTTAATTTGTAGTTTTTTTTGGAAGTGGTAAGTGGTGGATAATTTTAGGAGATATGAGTGGGATAAAAAAGATAGTTGATAAGGTGTATTGATTTTGTGTTTTGGAGAAATAAGGTAATTTTGAATAGAGCTAAAACAAATATTAGAGTTAACTTTGACGTTAGAGCTTGGCATTCTCATTGTTTTAGAGTCAGTTTTTGAAGACAATATGACGTCAAGGAGTTCTCAGTTTTTGCTTAAGACACCTCACTAAAGACATTGTGATGATGATGTATCTTGAAAGTTAATAGAAACATATCTTTTTGTGGTGATCATGTCCTATATCTGCCTGAAATTGAATAAGGGGATCATAGGTACACTTTGTGTCGTGAATGTGCTGGCATGATTTGAGTCGAATTTGTAAAACACTCTCTTTATTATGTTTAAACAAAACAACTATACACACACAAGAAAGTTTACATATACAAGTCATCGATCAAGCTCCTGAAATCAAAACTCCCATAATAAATTAAGTTCATAAGCACAAAGCGTCACATCATTGACTTGATAAAAGTAATATTCTACAACAACATTTCACATCATTGAATTCACGCAATCAAGTTAAAGACGCTACAAATCAATCACTTCAAGCTTAACGACATCAATAACACTTTTGTATCACTTGCAGATAAACATTTTTTAATTGAATTGTATGGGTTCATTCTCGGTTGTAACCGACACCCTAATTTAAATTGTTAAGGTGAATACATTAAATCAAGTAAGTCTTCAACTGAGTCATCAATATTGAACCTGTCATTTGTCTCTTGGGTGCATTTTCGACAGTGTTGGACACCCTTCTTTTTCTAAATCATCACATTCAGTGCATACATTCAAGAAATCACAAGTGTTAGTAATCAATCAAGCAAGTTCAAGTGAGCATTAAATCAAGCCAGTGTTTAAAGCGAGTGTGTCATTCAACCAATCAAAGCAAGCGAGCATGTCATTCAAACAACCAAGCAAGCGAGCGTGTCATTTAAACAACAAAGCAAACGAGTGTGTCAAAATCAAGTGTGAAAGTTCAAAGCACGCATCTACAACAAATGAGCCAATGTGAATTTGATTGAAGCATTAACAAAGTGTCAGTGGAGCATTCAAGCAAAGCAATCATCATCAAGCGAGCGTGAAATCAAGCGTTCAAGCAAACAAGTTATAAAACTCTAGCAAGTGTTTACAGCATCAGCAATAAGAAACGGTACTAGTGAGCCTGCATTCAAAGTGAGCAAACTAACATGGCGACACACATTCAACTCTCCCAAATTCTTACCAATTTTATTTTATCATTAGTTGGTGACATGGTGAACATCAATAAAACAAATCTTGCTTACATTCAAGTGCATATTCAACATGCACATGAAACGATTGAGTTCCTTCAATTGGAGTCGCAACCCTAGAGAAATGAGTTGCAAGAGAAACATGTTGCTTCCAAGTCTTTGACCAATCCAGAGACAGCTGATCATTCGACTTCATTCGTCCAACCAGCTTCAAGTGTTGAAGTTGTTCCAATTCAACTTTCTTCCAAACCCATCATCAAGCCATGGGAAGAAATTCAAAGTAATCGAAATCAATGCGGCTTAGGATATGTCAAAGATAACGAAAACTTACATATCCCTGATTATTCAAAGCCCATTCAGTTCGTCAGTGCCAGATTACCTGAACAAATCACCTCAGCGAGTTCTCAGCAACTTGCAAATCGATGTCAATGCATACAGACTGAAGTTGCAGACAAATAGAAATGCACACAAACTCAAGTTGTAGATAAACCAAAATGTTCTCATTGTCAAAGAACCGGTCATCCGGAAAATCAATGTTTTGATCTCCATCCTTGTAGCCATTATGGCAAGTCAAATCATACATCAGAGAAATGTTGCAACCAATGACAGTCAACTAGATTGAAGATAATTATTCATGGATTGATCCTTGGGAATGGTCATCCACATCTAGAAGATTGTACAAGTTCTACAATTAGATTCAATCACACATATTACAGCCAATAGTCAAATGAAAACAGTACTCTCGTGCAGTTGAACGGGGGAGTACACTAGTGAAATACTCATCCACCTACAGGGGAGGAGTTCAGATATATTTTGGAGACGATTGCCTCTCCTTTCAACTGACAAAGGGGGAAAATGTTAATAAAATTGACAAGTGGTTGTCAGACTCAAAGTCTTGATAACATTAACGAAGTATCCAGTGGGCATTTTCATCAGCTAGTGGGAGATCATCATCAGCAAATACGCAAATGGGCGTTCATCAAATTGTGTCAGTGGACACTAGATGTTGTTTTCAAGCAAAGGACAGTTGGATCCTTTTATGGCTTGGCACATGATGGAGTTGTCAAGCGACATTCAGAGGTGAATCAGTAATGCAACTAACTCATGGTCTCTTCATATTGTAGTTTCTTCAACATCCAGCTTTGGTAGTTTTTTAGGCAAATGTTTTTTGAGGATCAACTTGAGAACTTGGAAGATGGTTCCTTGTTCGTTTTGGACTTATCATTAAGGGGGGGAATGTTAGCCTCACTCTCTTAAAAATCAATAATAAATCTAATTATTAAATTAAATAAATAAAATCATGACAATTCCTCAAACTAAAAAGTCTAGTTTGGATGAGAGATTCTCTCCAACTAGTTCTCCTAAATTAGTGTGCAAGTTGAGAAATTGTCTCAACCAAGTGAGTCTAAGATAGACACACTATCTTAATACCACTTATTCATGTATTTAAATGTATTATTAATTTTTTTGAATAATATGAATTACATAAGCATGAGAGACCACATGATGGCTCTCTGCCTGTTCCACCAGTTTAATTTTTGTGTGTTAATTTGTTGTGCATATGGTTATATGGCTTTGTGATTCTTCTTCACAAAGATATGTATTTATAAATTTATATGATATGTATGTTTAGAGTATGGAGGACAACAAGTTGTTCATTATATACCACCATGATGTCTTCATGCCTTATGTGAACCGAATAAACGCTTTGGATACCACTAATATATATATGCTTCTTGCACAATTCTCTACCTTAAGAATGATGGCACATTAAGATCAATTGCAATCAATCTAAGTCTACTCCCTTCATATCAATGTCGCGAAAGTGTTCAGGAGGTGCTTAAAGCAACAAAGGAAGGTAGACAAGGAGCTCTATGGTAGATGGCCAAATGATATGTAGCCGTTAATGATTCTCGTTACCATCAGCTTATCAGTCACTCGTAAAATCATGTAGAATTTGGGAATATACATGTAGAATTGGTTTAGTATTTACAATATCATTATATAATATAGGGTCTCAACTAAGTGATGGTGGGATTTTTTCAAGCTCAAGACTCACATAGTCACGGACCCAATTGTCATCAACACCAATAGACAATTGAGTGTGATGAATCCCGTGTATAAGCTGAGCCCCCATTTTCGAGACACCATGAACATCAATGCTCTGGCTCGCCAAATTCTTATAAATGGTGGAGGCATTCTTGAAACAACAATATTTCTTAGAAAGTATAGCATGGAGATGTTTGCGGTAGCGTACAATGATTGGAGGTTTGACGAACAAGGGTTGCCTATAGATCTCCTTAAGAGGTAATCATAATCTAATCTCGATACTATGTAAAATATAATCTCGATCTGTGTCATCCATGTTAGAAAAAATTACAGGGACAGACGAGAGGAGTTTGGCTTAGAAATCTATTGCGGAAAAGTCAACTTCAGTTGCAGCAAGGATATCACAACTACATAGAGACTTACTGAAACAGAGAATTAAAACAGAGTAAAGCTTGGAGAAACATAATAAAAACTAGGATTAAATTCTAATGCATGAAAATACATTCATATGAGACTACGACTCATTCGCCAAGTAAAATCAAAGGTTTAGAGTGATTTACACTTCACCAGGGATTGTCAAGTAACACAGTAAAGCATAGTAACTGTTGTTTCACCTGCCCACCACAAATTTCTCCACGATTTTATCCTCACTACCTCACAGACTTTCACCCTCTCTCTCGCTCACTCATACAAATGACTCTTTACATTCATATTTATCTCAACATACAAATTCGACATTAATACATGACAGAGAAAATCATTAAGACACGAGATAGGCGATTATACAAAATGAGGGTTTTTCTGAACTTGTAGAGGTTGCAGACTGCAACTAAGAGTTGCGTAGTAAATGCTTGGATATACATTTTACCAACTATGTATTAACTTATTTAACTACTTGATGTGTTTCGGAATGGTCAACGTTGTACTTCTATTCAGAACTTCAGTCCTTCCACCTGCAAACAAAATCGCAACCTGCAAAAGTTCACTGGGCAAGTATGATGGTTGTCAGTGTGTTTAAGGTGGTGGTTGAGATTAATATTTCGAACACTCCCCCTTAATAACTTTTTTCGACATTGACAATTCCCAGACAATCTTTGAGAGAAGAAAAATTTTCACGTGCCAATGGCTTTGTGAAAATATCAACAAATTATTAGACTTGTGACCTATAGTGGTGCAACACAATTTCATCATTGTTAATCAACTCTCTAATAAAATGATATTTAGCATCAATGTCCTTGGTCCTCTTGTGAAAGACATAATTCTTTGACAATTCAATCGCTGATGTGTTGTCACAGAAAATAGTTGTCGTTCCTTCTTGGTCGTGGCGAAGATACCTCAACATCCTTCTCATCCAAACTGCCTGACGCATTGTTGTTGTTGCAGCGACATATTCAAATTCTGTTGTTGACTGTGACACTATTGGTTGCTTCTTGGAGGCCCATGAAATGGCTCCAGAACCCAAATGAAAGAAATATCTTGATGTTCTCTTTCTGTCATCAACACTTCCTAGCAAATCACTGTTAGTGTAACCAACTAGCCTAAAATCATCTGCTACGGCGTACAAAATACCATACAGTTTTGTCCCATTGACATACCTTACAATGTGTTTCCTTGGGTGTCTCCATGAACCTCAACACCAAACTCATTGCATACATTATATCCGGCCTAGTGCCGGTCAAATACATCAAGATGCCTATCATGCTTTTGTATAATGTCGAATTGACATTGCTACTGCAATCTTCTTTGCTCAACTTTAACCCAACGATAGTTGGAGTTGGTGCAGGCATGTTGTTATGCATATTAAACCTCTCCAAAATGTTTGCTACATATTTTGCTTGAGAAATAAAAATGTCATTTTCTATTTGCGTCACTTCTATGCCCAAAAAATACCTTAACAACCCCAAGTCAGTCATTTCAAATTAATTCTTCATGACTTTTTTGAAATCAACGATGAGGAAATTATCACTCCCTATAAAAATCAAATCATATACATATAAGATGACAATAAGAATCTTACCATCGCTCTCTTTGATGTAGAGAGTAGGCTCACCATCACATTTGTCAAAACCATTGTCCAACAAGTAGGCATCTATCCTACTGTACCATGCATGTGGTGCTTCCTTCAGTCCATAAATAACTTTCCTCAACCGATACACTTTGTCTTATTTTCCTTCTACCTCATAAATAGGGGGTTGCACAACATACACTTCCTCTTTCAGCACTCCATCCAAGAACGTTGATTTCATGTCCATTTGATACACTTTCCATTTATGTTGTGTGGCAATCGCCACAACTATATGCACTGTCTCCATCCTTGCGACTCGCGCAAACATCTATGCATAATCTCTTCCATGCTGCTACTTGTATCCTTTGACAACTAGTCTCGCTTTATGCCTTTCAATCTTCCTGACGACATTGCTCTTGGTCTTATAGAAGCACTTCACTTCAATGACTTTTTTTCCTTGCGAAAGTCTCACTAACTCCCATGTGTCATTCTTTTCTATTGCTTCTATTTATTTCTCCATTGCCACAACCCATTTTTATTTTTTGACTGCATCTTCAAAATGGATTCGGTCATCTACATGACAAAACAATGCAAATAAGTAATTCATAGCATCGCTACTATCAACTTCATCTTGTTCATAAATCTCATTTAAATTTCTGAATTTTGGTCTTCTTATGCTTGCTGAAGATGGGCTTGATATGTCACTTCGTGTTTCTCTTTGTGGTGTGCTTGGAGAAGCACTTGCTTGACTACGCGACGCTATCCTATTATTTGTTAATGGTGTTTCTTGCTGCTTGATTTATTGCACTTGAATAGGAGTAGAGAGAGTCATTGTTGATGAATTACTTGTTGCTGTTAATTACTCTTTGTCCTCATGTGGTATACATGATTTGACATTGACTGTCTTCTCTAAACTTCCATCCCATGCTTCTTCTTCTATGAACTGCACACCTCTGTTGATTATGACCTTCTTGGTTGATGGATTGTAGAGCTTGTGTGCCTTGGATTCATCACTATAACCAAAAAATATGCATTTCTCCCCCTTGTTGTCCAACTTCTTCCTCAACTCATCTGGAACATGTGCATATGCCACACAACCAAAGACTCTCATGTGAGTGTCACTACGCTTTCTTCCACTCCATGCCTCTTCTGGAACTATGTTTTCAACACTTTTGGTTGGACATCTATTCAAAATATATGTTGCACAAGCGACAACTTCAGCCCAATAAACATTTGGCAAATTCTTTTCCTTTAACATACTCCTTGCCATTTCCATAATGGTCTTATTCTTCCTTTCCGCTGCACCATTTTGCTGAGGTGTATACCTTGTTGTAAATTACTTGTGAATTCCATGCTCCTTTCAAAATCAAAGGAATCACTTGAGATATATTCACCACCTATGTCTGCCCTCAAGAATTTGAGGTAGTTTCCACTTTACTTCTCAACAAGAGCTTTGTATTGACGAAACCAATCAAACACTTCAATTTTCTATTTTAGGAGATAGACCCATGTCTTCCTTGTGTAGTCATCTATGAAGGTCAATAAATAGTGGCTACCACCAATTGGTTGTGTCTGTGTTGGTCCACATAAATCTGAGTGGACAATCTCCAAATGTGCCTTTGCCCTTATTGACTTTCCTACTGGAAATGTCTCTCTATGTTGTTTGCCCAAGATACATCCTTCACATAAGTTGTCCGATTTTTCTATAAGTGGAAATCCATTCACCATGCCTTTCCTATGCAGCAAATTCAAACCTCCAAAGTTGAGATGACCAAATCTCAAATGCCATAACCAATTTTCATCTTTAATTTCTACTTGAAAGTTTACTTGTGTGACAACTGCATCTTTTCTTTCATCCTCTTGTGAGTTCATTCATAGTTGTGCTTGTGCACCTTCTTCCTTCAAATATGATCTTATCTTTAGGGGAAACATTCTATTGTTTGTCACTGAACCTTTGCAACCAACCATTTTCTTGGAGGCCTATCCAAAATTGTGCACTCATCATTTTTTTAAGAAGACATTGTAGCCATTTTGCATGAGTTGTCCAATGCTTATGAGGTTATGCTTCAAACCGTGGACAAAGTAAACATCTTAAATGTACTTCTTCTCCCCCTTCTTTGTTAGGATATTGACTCTTCCTTTTCCCATGACAGAGGCTTTTCTATCAGTCCCTAATGTCACTTTATATTTCACAATTTCATTTAGATTGGAAAACATTTCTATGTTCCCTGACATGTGGTTGCTACACCCTGAATCTAGATACCATATCTCACTTGTCTTTCTTGTGCTACATTACAAGCTAGAAACATGATATCATGGTTCTAATTTTCTTTTGTGAAATTTACACTTGGTTTTTGACTAATGTCATATTGCTTCTTTTTACATTCATTGCATAATGACCATACTTCTTACAATAATGACATTAGACTTGAGATTTATCATAACTCTAACCTTGTGTTTGATTTTGGCTTGGGCCTTGACTTGGATTTTGATTGCTTCCTCTTCCACTTGATTTTGAAGGGATGCTTCTTCCACCTTTGTGTGGGATTCTTCCTCTTCCTCTAGCATATGATCGTCCTCTACCTCGACCTTGACCAATTGAAACTTGTGTCCTGAAGGCATGCTCCAATGACAAAATTGTTGCTCTATTCAGTCTATGTTCATGAGAAATCAGTGATGGATGAAGCTCATCCACTGAGAACTGTGAGAGATCATTTGGCTCTTTTATGGCCACAACAATGGCATCAAACCTTGCTGGCAAACTTATCAAAACTTTATCATCTATTCTCCTTTCCTCAAGTGTCTCACCATGAGACCTGATTTGAGTAACCAACCCAATTACATGTGTAAAAAATGAGTCTACATTCACAGACTCTTTCATACAGAGTGTTTCAAAATCTCTTCTCAACATTTGCAGTTTTGTTGTCTTCACTTTTGCCATTCCTTGGTAGGCTATCTGGAGGGTGTCCCATGTTTGCTTGAACTTCGTTGTTGTTGCAACCCTTAGGAAAATACTTTCTTGAACTGCTTCAAAAATGTAGAAGAGGGCTTTTGCATCCTTCTTCCTGTTGTCCCTCAACAAATCCATTTCTGCTTGAGACAAGGCATTGTAGGTTGTTGCATCTGTTGGTTCTTGAAAACCATTCTCCACCAAATCCCAAATGTCTTGAGAAGAAAACATGACCTTCATTGTAATAGCCCAATAATCATAATTTTTTCCATTAAATTGAGGTAGTTGAGGATTAGTCAAGCTTGTGCTTGATGTTGCCATTTCTGAGTGTAAAAAAAAATTTCTACCTGTTGGTAAATACACTTCAAAATTCTGCCCTCAAAACAATTGTCAATTACTAGTAAAAACACTTGTTTTTACACTAGAAAAGTTTAACTTGCTTTGATACCATGTTAGAAAAATTTGCAGGGGGAGAGGAGAGGAGTCTTGCTCAAAAATCAGTTGCGACAAAGTCAACTTCAATTGTGGCAAGGATATCGCAACTACACAGAGACTTAATAAAGCACAAAATTCACTCACTGCAAAATAGACTAAACTAGAGTAAAGCTTGAAGCAACACAATAAAACTAAGGATTAAATTCTAATGCATGAAAATAAATTCATATTCATTCACCAAGTAAAAACAAAGGTTTACGATGATTTACACTTCACCATGGGTTACAGAGTAACACACAGTGACTGTTGTTTTCACATGCCCACCACAATTTTCTCCTCACTACCTTAGAGACTTTCACCCTCTCTCTCGCTCACTCATACAAATGACTCTTTACATTCATATTTAACTCAAAATACAAATTTAACATTAATACATGACACAAAAAATCATTAAGACAAGAGATGGGCGATTATACATAATGAGGGTTTTTTTGAACTTGGAAAGGTTGCGCACTACAAGTGTTACGTAGTAAATGTTTGAATATTCATTTTACGCACTGTGTATTAGAGTTGTAGAGTAAATGTTTGAATATGAATTTTACAAACTATGTATTAAATGCTTTAACTATGTGATGTGTTGTGGAATGGTCGGTGTTGTACTTCTTTTCAGAACTTCAGTCCTTCTGCCTGCAAACAAAATCGCAACCTGCAAAAGTTGACTGGGCAAGTATAGTGGTTGTCAGTGTGTTTAAGCTGGTGGTTGAGATTAATGTTTCCAACAATCCATTGAATTTTGTATATATATATATATAATATATATATATATATATATATTATATTAAATATAGATATATATATATATATAAAGGGGTATGGTAGTGATGGACTCATCAACGCCCTAAGGGCTGATGTTGATGATCAAAGACTACCCTTATGCTACAGATTGGAGATAGGAGTTGTCTATAGTGTGACTTTTTGGAGTTCTGGTGTTGGAATTCGGTGGAAATAATTGAGGTGAAATCTTGATTCGTGTTATTTAAACTAGTTTTTTGACTGTATATATAGATTTAACACCATGAAAAACCCCTAGGGCACTTCTATTATGCGATGTTTACCCATCAAGATTGTGATTTCAATGAATTCTTGCCGGATTTTAGAGAAATTAGACCAGAAAAATCCACCAGAAAAACATCCAAAAAATCACACTAAAGACAACTCCTTGGAGATACGGTTTGCAATAGTTTCATGGGTTAAAGATTACCTGTCCTTGTACTACTAGAGTGATGATGTAGTGAAATCTGATACAGAGCTTCAAGCATGGTGGGCCGAAATAAAAAAATGTTGGTCACGTAGACAAGAAGGACGAGACATGGTGGTACAACATGGAGAGCGTGGAAGAAGTTGAAAAAGAAATAACAAAAATCATATCGGTGGTCTCGGCTCTTCACGCTACGGTTAATTATGGGCAATACCCTTACGCTGGATACATGCCTGATCGGCCCACCATGAGAAGAAGATTGAACCCTGATAAAGGGTCCCAGGAGTTCTTAGAGCTGGTGGAGAATCGTGACTTGGCTATCCTTAAAACTCTAAGTAACAAGTTTCAAACCACCCTTGGTATAGCCTTGATAGAAATCCTATTGAGGCATTCAACAGATGAGGTATATTTGGGGAAAGAGCCACGAATGAATGGAGTGATGATGAATGTGTGATAGAGGCTTTTGAACGTTTCAGAAAAATGTTGAAGGAGATAGAGAAGAATATAAGAGAAAGAAACCAGAATGTAGAAATATTAAAGAACTGATCTGGTCCGGCCAAGGTTCCCTATACTTTGCTTTATCTAAACACCTCAAATCAGACTCACCAAGGAGGACTCACTGGCAAGGGAATTCCCAACACCACTGCTATTTAATTTACTCCATGTGCCATTAGAATGTTATATATTAAAAAATGTCTCATTACAATGTGGTTGGTTAAACAATAATAATTTTATTCACAAGGCATTAATTCATAATGTTAAACGTAAGTTAAATAATAGAAGGTGCGTTGAAGTATATCAATTAATAAATAAGGGTAGTAGTAATTCATGACTATAGATGGATGAATAAGAGATGTTAGTGATCCATGACTGTTTATATGTACATTAGCAATCCATGATTATTAATATTTCTATTTGATATATAGGAATTCAAAACTTTGGACCTTGGGGGAGGTTTTCCAATTGAATCATATATATTTATCTTCAATTTATTTCATAATTCAATCTGCCAACTTGGTCACAATTTTGACGTGTTGAAGTCCAATCCGTTTTTTCCCCAGGGGGTTGAGATCCTAATCTTGAAGTCTTATACCACTGGCAATGAAAGAATGGCACTTCACGCTATACACCATTACACTTTTATTGAAATTGCAACCTTGCGACTGCTTCTTGATGTAAATTCTCACATCTTGCACTAACTTTTTCATACATCATACGTTGACCCTGTCCCTTATTGTTGTTGGCAAGAAAGTGGATGTTTGTCTCCAATCTTTTGCATTGATTAAGTTTTGTGTTGGCCAACACTGGTTGGCTTATATCGACTTCACAAGGTCACAAAATTTCACCCCTTATTGCACGAGATTATATATATATATATAATGTATGTTTCGTTTTTCTGTTTTTTTGTTTTTCTATAAATTAGATGTTTTTATAGGTAAGTGTTTTTAATATAAAAAAAAAATGGATAATCAAATCAGATTATAAATGGTTTAAAGAATTTTTCCAAAAATAATTTTGGCTAACATGATTCAATAATAATAAATATTTATAATCTATTTTGATTAAACATACATAATCAGGAAATTTGCAATCCATCTATTTGACTAATAAAAAGTTAAGGCATTGAAAGCATGTCAATAATGAATAATATTGCATCCATTTGTATTACAATGTGGAATAATTGAGATAAAAATACTAAACCATGTGACAATAGTGGTAGGTTACAATTCTAATTAATTAATCCATACATATGAAAGGAAACTCGAAAAATGTTTAAAGCAGAATGAGATGACTAAAATTTGAGCGCAACACAAACTCTACTTGTGTCATAATGATGCCATGTTATAATTATTTAGAGACAACTTCTTATGAGATGAATAGAATTTGAGTGTAGCACAAACTCTACTTATGTCACAATGATGGCACGTTACAATTATTCAGAGACAACTTGGTATAATTCAAATTGCATTTTAGCATCACCATTACACCTTGGGACAATTTCATGGGTAGTTGATACAACTCAAATAGAAGCTATAAATTTTTGTTTCAAATGATATCAATAGTCCATCATGCATGGAAGGATCATCATGTCAACAATTTCGCATTAGTGGCCACACATTGGCTTTGATCATTGTTCTTTCTAAATGTATGTATGTTCCATGACCTAGGTAGGAATCCCATTTCAAACAAGTCACATATTACTTTCATGAGTTTATATGATGATGATTAATTACATCAGACTTTTTTACTTCCTTTTCCTTCACTTAATTAGAGTGAATCAAATTCTTAGCAATTTCTTTACTTCTCTTATAGTGATACTTATAAAGAGAATATTTATGGTCACATTCTTTACTATGTGAAATGCTTAGTTAGGGCTCTTTCCTCCCCTACAACTAATAACTTGAACATAAATTTAGTGTCCTTGAATACAATGTAAGAAGGTGCTACATCACAAGTAACATCATCATTCATTGGTTTGATGCCACATGTTAGACTTTTAAGTTACTCACACATCATTTCTTTGTCCATACCAATGAAGGGAGTATAGTTGTAAATGCTTGACAATGTCCAAAAGAGGAGATTTTGGATTGTTGATTTTCATGTCTTTTAACTTCCACTATTGATGTTGACATGAAAAAGTTGGCCATTAACCACACATTGATTGTTAAAAAATGTTGTTTCACAATTTTATTTTATTTTTATATTTCTGAGAGGTTTTGCATTAACCAATGCCAACTTTTTATCTTTCCAAGAAATATGATCAATCATGTCGTTCAAAATCAACATTTGTTAATATATTTGAATTCAACTTATGACAATCTCACTAAGTGTTTTACTAGGAATTTTCTTGACAATGAGACTAATTCATATCGAAAGTCTTTTTTGTTCAAGCCATCTTATTGAATCTATTTTATACATTAATAGCATTGAGGTCAACTACAAGAAATATACTTGTCATGTTCATGTGTGAGGAGCTTATTGAAATCCTTATGCCAAAGGATGTTGATGCTTGTTGCTACTTTTATGGTTGCAATTGGTTGGTTTGTCTCTATCATTTTGATTCCAAAAATTAGATCATTGTTGGATATTGATGTATGGTGTTATTTTTATGAGTGCACATGGGTAGGTTTCTCTATCATATTGATTCCAGGAATTATATAATCACCTCGCCTTTTACTTTTATTTGAATTATGTTTTTATCTCATAGTCACTACAATCATATAGTTATTAATTTATATATTTCATTTTAGGGGGGAGGGGGTCCTTACATTAGACATATTGAAAAACTAACAAAAATACTAGGTACATTTTTCTATGCCATGAAAACAAAAAGCATCATGTTAAAAGAAAATCAATTACTAATTTAAAAAACCATCAAATGTTTGATAAAAAATTGCAATCATTTTTTATTTAAGGTTATTCCATTTAATATACTTTGTTATATAATTGACACTTCTTATACAAATGGAGATTCATTTTCTATAAAGTTATTAATCATAGAGAAAAATTAAAAATTTTGAAATATAATTTTTCTAAATGCATAAAAATTAAGATGGATATATTTTTCCAAAAGTTTTTATATATATTAATCTTTTCTTATTTTTTTTAACTAAAAAATTATATATAATGAATATTTTTAATTTTTAACTATCAATTACACATTTCATCCCTTCTAAGTTTTTAGGTTATATTGTATAGACAATATATTATACAAAGTAACGATATTCTTACTCATAATGAGTTGAGTACAAAAGGTGCCTTGCTTTTCTCCTACTTTGAGAAATAGCTACTTTATCTAAGATGTGATTGATCTCTATAAAATCTTAAATTTTCTGAAGTTTTATATTATAATAGTTTATGAACCTTTTTAAATCTTGGATGCATCATATATTTCCAAAACCCTACATTTTAGTGATCATTTTTTCTAAGTTTTTAGATGTCAACAACATAGACAACAAAGAAGTTGACTCAAATCCAACCCATGGAAGAATTTTTCATTTAGGTATTTTAAACATTTTTTTGTAAGCTTAATAGGACCTTTCATTCATTCATAAAAAGCAAATTACAACCATAATAGACATTTTGTGGCCTCAACATGCCCATCAAGAAACAAGGTCTTTTTTCCATCGGAATGCATTATACGCCATCCAATATCTAAAGTTCTTAAGTATGTCAAACTTAGCCTTATAGGCATGAATGTCTAAAAACCAATTCACTCTTAACCTACTAATAACAGTACTACTTAATGACATATACAACATCAAAATTTAACAACAACCACAAAAAAAAAGAAACATCTAGAGCTAGTCCTCCATGACTCCACTGGAGTTGGGTCCTATGCACTAAAACCTAGAATCTCTGATTGAGGCGAGCACCTAATGTGTCATCCAATACAACTAAACCGAACATTTTTCTACTGAATTTGGAATTGGACAAGTTGGAATTCCTTTTGGATTTCCTAAAATCTTGGATAAGTTATAACGAAACATGTTGTGTTCATAATTGCCCTAGCCACTATATTCTTTATCATCCAGTAGAGATGCATTGTTTGTTTATATTGTGTAAGCCTATCGCAGGTATTTCCAGGATCTGGAACCAACAACCTCCATTCTTCCTCTTGTATCTCCTGCTCGGTGCATTGGTTGAGGTCTACCTCCCAACCTACAATCATCTATCTCACCTGGGTAGGGGTGTCTGTGACATAAGCTTGCACTACAACACTGATATGTCGAGCCTATGATTTTCAGCCATTCTGCCTTGGTAGGTTGGGTGGCGAGCGAGGGGGGAGTTTTAATTTTTTTTTATTTTTAATTTTAATAAATTAATTTAATTTTCTTTTTTTTTCTTTATTTATTTTTAAATTTAAATTCATAATATAAATATTTTTTGTTTTAAATTTAAATATATTTTATTTTTTTTTATAATTTAAAATTAATAAATATAATTTTTTTTTATTAAATGATTTTTTTTTTTAAATTAAAATTTTTTATTTTTTTATAATCTTTAAATTTGTTATTTAATTGTTTTTGAATTTTTTTAATTTGATTTTTTTTTTTCGTTCCAGAGACTATATAAAAAAAGGATTGAGCCCAATGGTTTTGATATAAAGTGAGTCCCTCCTCCTTTTAGTATATATATGTATAATCGGCTCTCGTGGATATATATGGGTGTACTAGTTCCAAAGATTATGATTAAAAAAAGGCTTGAACCCGATGGTTTTGATATAAAGAGAGTCCCTCCTCCTTTTAGTATATATATGTATAATCAGCTCTAGTGGATATTTTAGTTAGATCTCGGTTGCAATGGTTATATATTTCATGCATCATTTCATTAGTGAATTCCTATGTAAGCTCTTTATTTTGCAATGTATCAGAGGAAAAATTGATATATTTTAGCCATGCCCAATCCAAAATGGACCAGTGTATACTTTTTCATATATTTTGGTACTTTCTAGGTGGAAAAATTGAAGTTATTGACTTATATGTCCCTAAGGGTAGTCCCACTTTGGTTATTTGGAGTCCATAAAATTCTTGAGACTATTTGAGACCTTAAATGGCACAATATTTAGGTCAAAACTTTGGAAACAAGTTCAACAACCTCTTAATGTCATTATACAAAGAGATTTTTCCAAATGTGTGAATATCACCTCAAGTAGATATTTTATGTAGAGTTTTGTCTCCCATGGGTTGATCAATATTGTTGACCACCACATAATGAGTGGATGACATGCTAACTTTAATTACTCACATGTGTGGAACGAGTCAATTGTGTACATTCAAGAGGATTCTAGATATTTGAAAATTGCAACAAAAAATTCTCAATTTGATTTTGCCTTGATTAAGTTAAGAAAATTTGAATTTCCACATCAACAGAAAACTTGGATGATGTTAACTTGTGTGACATGGCTTGTGTCACCTATTTTAGTCAGTAAATTTGAGTTGGAGGAGTTAGAGCTCAATTTTGCATGTGTGATTGCTAATTTGTAGCAATCAAGGTTAGTTATCTCATGTTGTTTTTAGTTAAACTAGTTCAAACTTTTAAAGGAACTAGTGGAAGGTCAGTTAAGCAGTGGGACTTCAGTCAAGCTTAGTCATCATTCAGTTAATTGGCCAGTCAACCCAAAATAGCTAGTGCATGCAGATAATTCGAGTTACTGAGTTGAGGTGGGGATTTCCTAAATAACAGGAGACAATTCCTCAAGGAACAATGCAAGTAAATAGGATCTCAAGCCAAGGAAAAATATGACTAAGTTTGGATCAAAGGCCTTCATTGAGCAGAGAGATAGGTTGTGCACTTGCAAGGTGAGCTCAGTTGAGCAAATAAATTGTAATATATCTATATTTAATTTGATTAATGCGAGAGGCATTGGGATTTTTAGAAGATTGCTTTACCCAGATAAAAATATGTGTTGCATGTGTGCTATTCCTTCTTTCATGTATGAAATTTTTGTTCTAAATTGTGAAATAATGTCTACAAAGCAATAGTGCACATCTATTTTTTGTGATTTTGTTTAAAAATTCATGAGAGTTTTCAAAAATACATCCAATTTTCTACATGGTATCAGAGTTGGATTCACATAAGAGTGGGAAATTTGAAGTTTTATCTCAGAGGTTCAAATTTGAAGATCAGTGGAGCAGGATTTCTTCAAAGTTGAGAAGATGGCCTTTAATGGACTAAGGCTAGAGTATGCCTTGGAAGGCACCTCTAATTTTTTTGCATGGAAGGACTGCATGGAGATAGTATTGGATGGCAATGGGTTAACAGAATACATCAAGACAGGTGTTGAAAAACCTTAAGCATCTGATGCTCATAACCTTTCTCAGTGGAAGAAAGATGTAGCCAAGGCGAGGAGAAACATCTTAGGGTGAGTATGGGACCATACTATCTCGAATATCCATGGAAACGAAACTTCATTCACGATGTGGAAAGCACCGACAGAATTGTTAGAGAATAGTAGTGACCACAGGAAGCTAGTGCTTAAGGATAAACTTTGAAGTATCAAGAAGCAGATGACATAATTTGGTAGTATCTGAGTAAGTTTACATAGTGCCATGACGAACTTGGCAGGGTCGGTGTTAATGTACCTATAGAAGAATTAGTAACCTTATCCCTTCTAGGCCTTCCCAAGATTTGGCATAGCTATCAAGATTTGGTGAATGGGAGGGAGAAAATACCGAGTTGGGAGTGCTTATGGTCTGACCTGGTACAGGAGGAAATAAGTCAGAATACCAAAGATAGGATTTCATCCAAGGGTGAGGATGAAGAAAACATTGCATTGGCTAGAAAGGAAAAGATGGGAAAGGGAAGAAATCCCAATCCAAGCCAGAATCTAGTCAAGGGGGCAAGAAGAAAGTGTTACACAATAATTTGTCACTGTCCCTGTTACCCCTTCTCTCGCATCTTGGAGGACTCATTCCGGGACCTGTGAGAAGTGACATGACATGGAAACACTTGCATTGTATTCCCCTAAGTATGAACTTCATATGCCCTTAAGACATCTTCTGCAAAAAACCCATAAAAACAACCCTTTTTCCATTGGCGCAGTTTCACTGTGTATCACTCGCACCAATGGGGGAAATCCTCCAAAGAGGGCGCACCAGGTGGCGCTCTGTCTCAGAGTCGCAGTCGCACCAACAAAAGTGGGTAGTGTTTTTAACAAACCAACATCCGAAGGTTCTTCCTGACCCACTCCTGAACTGAATCTATCTTGAGTTGGTTTAGTTTGGCTTCGAATCTCCATAGGAGGGAAGTGGTTTGCCACCTTCTCATGGAAGCTTCTTAGTGATAAAGTCAATCCCATGAATATTGTGGATGATCCTAACTCCTTCTCCTCTATCTATAAAATCTTGTCCTTTTGCCTTTGACATGCTAGTTCCAAGTTTTGAAGTCCCAAAGTTTGAGAATTGCTAAGTTCATGCTGCAGGAAGCCTTCTTCATTCCCATAAGGCTAAATCTAAAGTAAGGAGATTCTTGTCCAAATAACCAAGGAGAGAGAGGCTTGTTCCCCATTCCCAACAAGCTTTGCAAGACATGTGCTGCTGATCACCCAACCAAAAGGAGGATTTGACGTCGGAACTATGGTTGTATTCTTCTTTGTTTATCAATAATAGACGACTATCATTATGGTTCCACTCTTATTGTATTTTGTAATGATGATGAGCTATATCCTTTCCGAATGATATATAGTTGCATCTATTGGATTTTATGCCTGTGTTTGTGTTGTTCTTTGCATGTGCAGGTGTCCATTCACGGAGATCATGGGGATCGTGACCAGCCGGAGCAAAGGAATGGGAGCGTCAACTCTTCTACAAGTACTAGCGTTGGAATCAGGTAGGCCCTCATCATTGGTATTTAATTTGTAATTAGGAACCTGCATGATAGCGTTGTTTGATTGTTTCTAGACCCGATCTGGGCTAGTACGGATTGCCTCTGTCCGCAAAGGGAATTTACCTCCACAACAATTTGGCGACTCCGTTGGGGAGTTAGCTTTTTGTCTTGTTGTTTGTTTTGTTTTGTTGCTTGATTTGTAAACTTTAGGCGGAGCCTGAAGTACGGCTAGATAGCCTTCGAAACGCTATTGCTCCGCATTAGCGAAGTAGATCAACGCCACTTTAGTCCATCTCCGGTTTGGTTTACGAACTGAACGGCTTGGAACTTGCCTTGTTTCTTGGTTTTTCCTGCTTGATTAGCCTTCTGGGTTGAGTTCTTGTGCTGCTTCTTGTCACTTGGTGTACCTGGATACTGTTGGCCTAGTTTTGGCTCGTTTGTTTTTATTTTTTCATAGCAAACTCGACTGGCGCGCTTTTATAGCGTTACTTTCGCACCAATTGGTTCTTGTTGCTCATTGACAGCCCACGCCAATCCCTGAAAGGCGCTAGTTGCAGCCTGACAATCGCGCCAGGCCTGCGAATATTTGAAGTTTGCTTGGTTCTGAGCCTCCTGAGCTTGGTTTTTGTTCTGGGTACCTTTTTTCAACTACTTGAGTGTGTTGGAGTGTTGTTTGACTGGCTTTTATCATTACCCTTTGGATGTTTGCCTTTTTCCATCGATTTCACATTTCTAGCCCCAGGGCATCTAGTGCTTTGTGTGTCGAGCCTTCCTCAGGTGTTTTTGATATTCTATTGGTCCAGTCGACTCTCTAATTACTCCCTTGAACTTCTTTGGTGGTTGTAAATCATTTTATTGCGTTATTTGGGTGACTTGCTTCGTTTTCACTTGAATTCTGCTCTGCTTCGCTTTGAGCCTAGATTACATGGCTCATTGGTCTCTTTGGGACTTTTCTCATTCTTTGGAAGTTTGCTTTGTGATTTAGGGATGTGAATGTGCTTGTATTGAGTGGAATTTGTTTGTTATCATTTCTCAATGTTTGTTTAGCACATTTTTCCATCAACATAAAGAAAAAATCTCTTTTTGCTTTGTATTAGTTAATGAGAATTAGAGCTTTTCATTGTCATTAGTGATCTTGAAGAAAAGTTTGTTAATTTCCATTAGCTACATTAGAGAGGTTCTTTGTTGTTTTGTGATTATTTCTTTTGCGTGAAAGCTCTCAAACCCTCTCATAACTAGCATTCATCGAATGAAATGACATATTTTGGCATATAGTTTGCATTTAGGGAATTTTGAGATATTACATACGGTAAGGCCTCAAAACTAAAACCTAATACAAGATCAACTTTAAAATGAACTGAATGAATCTGACAACGCATTGGAACATTACACACACTTTTGAGAGGTCTAGGCTAGAGATGTGCTCCGGCGTCGTTAAACCTAGTCACTTTTGTTTCCACTCAAGGTTGGGTGATTCCTCCTTTTGTGACTCAATAGCGGTCTAGTACGGACTCGTGCTCCCACATACCGTCGAGTATATGGGGAGACCCCACTAGGTTATCATCCTTTATCCCTAGGAAGCCATGTCTGCCACCTTACGACCTGTAACGCACCGAACATAGCATTCGGGAAGATTGACTGCCATATGGAAAGTCCTTGGTTTTCATACGATTGCCGAGGTGTATATGCAGTTTTACAGATTGTTTGGTGAACCTTTTGCCTATTTCTCTAGAGTAGTCACTTTTGATCCTTTTCAGACTCCCTAAAAGAAAAGGCTCATCTGAGCACTTGTCGCTTCAGGCTCATTAAACATTCGAAGGTGACTAGAGTCATCTTTTGGTCCTTTTCTCGACTCTCTAAAGATGAAAAGGTCAAGTTATGTCCTTGTGTCCTAAAATTAAATCACCCACGATCACACGCCCTGTTAGATTCTGCTTGTTGGCCATTTGATTGTGTGTCTTGACTCCTTTTCAGCCCCGTGTGCAATTTTTATTTTTGATGGCAACTTTTCCAGAGTTCACCAACCTAGGAATCCCCTCTGATGGGAATCCTGGTCATTTTCCTCCTTTTGGGAATGTTGGTGCTCCTTACATGGCAACGTTGTCC
>APFE031666395.1:1876-43158 GCA_000404065.3 Pinus taeda
GAAAGAGGCCATGGTTGATGAAATGCATCTTTGCACAAAAATGAGGCTTGGGATCTGGTGGAGTTGCCGGCTGGAAGGAAACCCATTGGCAGCAAATGGGTGTTCAAGAAGAAGACAAATGCAGAAGGGAAGGTGGAGAAATACAAAGCTGGTTGGTAGCAAAAGGTTATTCCCAGGTGCCGGGAATTGATTTTGGTGATATTTTTTCTCCTGTTGCCAAGGTAACTTCTATTAGATTACTTTTATCTGTTGCTGCTGCTTTTGAATTTGAGGTAGAACAGATGGATGTGAAGACAACATTTCTTCACGGGGATTGAAGAGGAAATCTACATTAAGCAACCTGAGGGCTTTGCGGTGAAGGGTAAGAAAGAACTGGTATGCAAGTTAAAGAAGTCTCTGTATGGGTTAAAACAGTCACCAAGGATGTGGTATCAGAAATTTGATACATTTAAACGGGGACTTGGCTTCACCAGAAGCAAAGCAGATCATTGTGTGTATTTTAAATTAATTGGTGACCGTGTTATTTATCTGGTCTTGTATGTGGATGATATGTTGTTGGTTGGAAAGGACAAAGAAATTATCCAGGATTTGAAGACCCAATTGTCCTCCAAATTCGACATGAAAGATCTCGGTGCTGCAAACTATATTTTGGGCATGGAAATTAAAAGAGATCGGGCAAAGAGGAAGCTCTAGTTAAACCAGAGGAAGTATGTCGAGACAATACTGCAGAGGTTTAATATGCAGGATAGTAAACCGGTGAAGGTTCCTATTCCTGTAGGTGTGAGGTTATCTGCTGAACAGTGTCCCAAGACACAAGAAGAGGAAGAGGACATGTCCCGTGTCCCATATGCAAGTGCAGTCGGTAGCTTGATGTATGCCATGGTCTGTACTAGACGAGACATTGCACATGCAGTGGGAGTATTGAGCAGGTTTATGTCAAAACCAGGGAAGGAGCATTGGACAACAGTGAAGCGGGTTTTCGGGTATTTGCGTGGCACTAGTGATTATGGTTTGTGCTACCAAGGAAGACCAGGATTGGACAGAGTTTTGGATATTCATGGCTTTGTTGATGTAGACTGGGTTAGGGATCTAGATTAGAGAAGATCTACAGGTGGGTATTGTTTAACTTATTTGGAGGTGCATTCAGTTGGATGAGTAAGAAACAATCTGTAGTGGCACTATCAACTACAGAGGCAGAATACATGGGAGCCACTCATGCAAGCAAGGAGGCAGTTTGGTTGCAGATGTTTTGTTCAAGTATGGGGTTAGTGAAGGGAGCTATAAGGGTAGATTATGACAGCAAAAGTGCAATCTTCTTGGCAAAGAACCTTGCTTACCATTCAAAGACAAAACACATTGATGTTTAGTATCACTTTGTGAGAGATATGATAGAAGAAAAAAAGATGTTGCTGGTAAAGGTGGACACTTTGAAGAATACTGCAGATGCATTGAGAAAATATGTTAGCTTTGAGAAGTTCTCTTGGTGTAGAGAAACAATGGGCATTGTAGTGCAGGATAAATGATTAAGCTCTCCTGTGGCCCCCTGTGGAAAGAAAACAACAAGTGGGAGAATGTTGGGTTGTATTATGCTCTTTCCATGACTATCCCACGTAGTTAACCGGGGGGTTATAGGGGGGGAAGAGCCCCCCCTTCATTTCGTCGATTGTGTAGTGGGGGGGTCACAAGGGGGGTGGGTAGCCCCCCCCTACGGGGTTTGAGGCAGCGCCCTAGGGAATTTTTTTTTGGACCCTATATTAGGTTGGGTGGATCTACCTATGGTTTTGTGCATGTTTTTCACACATGGTTTTGGACGTGATGGTTTTCGGTCCATGGTTTTTGATGTGATGGTTTTTGGTCCATGGATTTGGATGCTTCGGAATGTATAAATATGTATTGTAACATTGAGAGGAAAATAATGAAAAATGAAGCCAATAGTCCTGGTTTTGGGATCCAAGGGAAAATCTCTATGTATATGTGTTTTATGTGTTATGCTCTCGCATTGTTTATTTTCTATATTTTAGACGTTTGCAGGTAATTTCTGTATAGGGTTAAAACTTACATCTATAAGCATAGTGTACTACACCAACACATTTTGATGGTTAGTGCACACTTTCCATTGACACTCTCCCTCACTTTGATTGCAATTGGACTTCTATTTTGGTGAGCTTTCTCAATTATTTCTCTGACACGCCTCTATTTTCGCAAGTGTTTCTTTCACATTCACGCTTCTTATTTTGTCTTGATTTCACTTTAAAAAGTGTCATTTTCATGTTATATTTTCTCTGGAATGTGTCACTTTCAGTTTATTTAAGTTTTTGCAAGCATCCTTTGCACTTGTATCTCACTTTCCAAAGTGTCATCTTTTGGCATGGGAAATTTCGTACATCACAAAAAGCAAAGTTATGGTTCATTTCAAGGGGAAAATGTTTTGTCAATGGGTCCCATTTATCATGTAGACATGTACTAGACCCATTCCCAAAGTATTGTGCATTTTTGTACTAGTGTCCTCATTGTCGCCATAAAGTGTATCTTAAGTGTCACATCCAGTCGAAGGGAATCAATTGTACATTCTTGAAGGATAGTTCTAATGCATTCTTCTACACTAATGTGTTTTATTCATCATATATACATGCATTAGACATATTCCTTAAGCCTTGAAATATTTTCAATAGTGTCATCACTGTCATCACAAAGTCTAATTATGTTTTGCAGTTGGAGGAGAGTATTGTTTTGTTGCCACATTAAAGGGACCATGTTGTTTATGGGTTTTGAGTGTTCAATTTTATGTCTTGAGTTGTTTTGAGTGTGTGATCATGTTCTAGTCTTACCTTGGTTTCATATCTGCTTCACTAATCCCATACTTACTCAAATTTTGGAAAGCCTCATGAATGACCAACCTTGGCCTCACTTAACCTGTTTGAACTATGCATTGCGCAGAAGAAAGCCTCAAGCTAACCCCTTTCCTCTTGGAACGACGAAATGCATAATTTTTCCCTCCAAGAAATATGCATTGTGCAATCACAATGCTCAAGGATTGTTTCTTGACCTCCATAACTACATATTTTTTCCCTCCAACCAATATCCTTATGTGCATTGCATAGTGGCAAGCAACAAGTTGTCTCCCTTCCTTCCTGATTTGCGCAACTGTGTAAACCATGGCCTCTCTCTCTTTTGAACTACACATTGCACAATCTCAGTGGGAAAGTCGACCCCACTGAGCTCCTCAATTTCACAATCTTCCTGCCTAGGCCTCTAGAACTGTGCATGGCATAGTCATAAGCCTCAGTCCTCCTCTCTTGGCCTCTAGAACTATGCATTGTGTAATCCCCGAGCCTTTCTCTTAGTCTGGTACTCAGTTCTAGCTCATTCAGTGATCTTCATCAAGAATGTTAGGCTAGGATTTTTTCAAGTTGATGTCTTTTTATCATGAGTGATCTCCAATTGCAGGTATTATATCTTACCATGATAGGCTGATGATTGAATAAAATTAGAAGGAGACTATGCTAGAAGTCACTCATGAAGTCGTAAGTAGAAGTTTATCATTGAGAAAGAAAATGAAAGGGCACTAGATTGTGATGGGAGCTTGAAGATCAAGATCATAGTGAAGACTCCATATCATTCAGGAACTTGGAGGGTGAAGGCGAAGAACAAAGCATACCTCTCATGAAGATTAAAAACAAATAAAAATGAAGAGAAACTTGCCATTTCCATCTCATCATTAAGTCCATGCCATGATTGTCAAGTTGTGACTTGTACCAATGTCATCACAATGTCATGTGTGTCCATGTGACTTGCCCCATCATTTGTGGATGTAATGATGTAATTATCAAAAAGAAAGGGAAAAATGTAATGTGTGGAAGTATCAGATTCATATGTGGAATATGAAAATTCACATAGTCATATATGGAAAAAAATGTATTTAGGAAAAGTCCAAAAGTCATATACAAGTCCAAAGGTCACATTAGAAGTGAAGAGTCATGACGGAATCTCAAAACTCGTGGGGATATGAAAGGCTAATCATATTTTTATAAATACGCACTCATCACTCAAGCAAAGGGGTGTTTGGAGGCTTAGCCTTTAGAGATATAGCCTTGGCTTCTCTAGCTTAGCATAAGAGAGAAGATCATTCTTTGGAGAAGTAATAAGTGACTTAATGGTCCAGTATTAGAACTAGTGGCTCATCATTGTAACTGTGTACTTGGATCTTTCACCTAATAATCAAAATATCAATGATCCAACACATTTTCATGAATTAGTGTGAATGTAGTAAGACTATTCTTTATATGTTTGTGGTATATATTTTGTTCATATGTATTAAGAAAATTAAACTATTTCATTGGCTTTGGTACTTAACTTGTTTAATCAGTGTTCTATTTGATTTAACGATCATTGTGTCTATGTTAACTACTTAGCTAAATAAATAACAAATCTTTTCTTTCTCTTGTGTGTCTCTCTTAGGTTAGTACTATTACTTCCTTCAAGAGAGTCACTCCTCTCTCTCCCCTCATGAAAGGATTTTTTTACACATTGCAATTTGTTTTTCACAGTGTCAACTTTCTTGCTAATTTCAAAGGCTATGTACATACTCTCTTACATTATTCATTGCAGTTGATGAAAAACTTTAAGTTATGGTGGTTGGGTCGATACTTCAAATGGGGCTCCTACTTCATATGGTGTGAGGCCTAATTAGGACTTCACATTGGGAAGACCCCCTTAGTTGATGTATTTCTATCACAATCAACAATTGGCATTAGAAGGAGGGCCAGAAGACAATTTGTGTGAGTTGAGTCTATTTTAAATATCGTATCTTAAGTGGATCATTTCCAAATCATACTCTTGGGGTGTTTTTCCAATAAATCCAATGGTAAACTTTCAATCCTCAAAGGGTTTCTTTATAACTTGTCTCAATCAAAATTTGATGGTGATGGTGAAATATCCATAGCCGAGCACATCTCTAATTTTCTCTATTTTTTGTGAATTTTATGAAAATGATTCTAAAGGTTTTACTCTTATAATTTATTCCTCACCCTTGAAGGTCGAGTTTAACGATGGTGTCATACCTTTCCATCTTCTTCCATCCATTCATCTGATCACTTCCATAAGGAGCTTCAACAAGTATTTGATAGGTATGATTACTGAGATGTCTTTAAGAGGATCAATCAACTAGGAATGAAGTCTATTGATTCTATTGAGTATTTTTCTAGTTGATTCCTTCACCTATGTTATGAATTTCTTGAAGAAGATATAGGTTGGGATTTATTTAAGAAAAAGTTTGAGATTTTTTATTCATATATCTTTACATGGTGAGTTTGAACCCCATGATGATTCTGCTATTCCAACTTTTTAAATACATAGGATACCACTAATTATAGAGGAGGAACCTAATATTCCTTTCATCCCTTGTCCTCCTCCCTTTTTTGTGCCTTGTGTTGAATTTATTCAAATAAAAAGTATGAAAATTAGATTATTGATCCGTCTCTTCAATCTTCACACACTTCCCATGATTCATATCCGATGAAAGAAACCTTGGAATGGTTCATGGTGCCTTGGATGAAGACTAATGCTCTCATTCCTTAAGATGACATTGGTACTCTTAACCTTTATCTTGGATCTGGTTCCATTGAAAGTAATAATTCTTCAAGGAACACATTTCATCCTCTATCATCCACTGTCATGAATCTTTGTGCCTTGATTCACCTGGTCAATCTTTCCCACCAGCTAGTTCTTCAAAATCTGTTGATTTTCAAGTTTTTGGTTCAAATTTTGATCAAGTACAAGGCGGTCATATTACACAAGTATAGGAGTAGAAAGGTGAGGATACTTTTGATCTGTCTTCCCTCTTTCCAAACCCTTTATGTCAATATGTTGTTACTTCATTATTGGATGATTTTCAATATACTAATATTAGTAGCCAATCGATTGAAGTTAATTTTCTTATTCAATCTATAGTCTTAGTAAACCATCATTCTGATGGTCATGAATATGTTGATGCATATGATGATGAATGAAAAAGTGCACCAACTGATCTTTTTGTTTCTCAAAAACATTTATATTTGAAAAAAAATACATCTCGAATTTGATTTGGTCAAAGAAGATGTTCTTATGGAAACTTCATTTTCATCTCACTATCCCTTGTGCCCTACTTGTAATACATTAACTTGTGAAAAATATACTCCATGCTCTTCAAGGTCTTCATCTAATGAGTTGGATTTTGCATTGACATAAGATAGTGAGGTTATCCATGATGAAAAAAGAAACAATCAGTTCATCAAGTATCCATTCCATTCCTTATCATTTCCTGTCTTGCATGAAGAAAATTCTTTTGTTTGGGTTACTCATGAGATTGACCCAGTCTATCCATCCCTATATGTTCAATTAGAAGAATCTTTTGACTAAAGTAATCTAGTTGTTGAAGTTGAAAATTTCGACCAAATTACTAATGTAGATGGATTCCACCGAGATAACAGTGATCTTATGAAAATTACCACCAGTAGTTATCCTCACACCATGCATGATCTGATTCAATCTTCAAAATATGATTTTACAATGCTTGAAATTTTCAATACTTTTGAGGAAGTCGAGGCATGGAACTATGAAGCTGATCATTTCAAAGAATATATTTAGCTGGAGGAATCATGCCTATCCCATACATTTTATAATAGTGAGCTCCTAGTTTTTCTTGTGAATGTTATACTCCTAATTTCTTCTTCATCACACCTAAAATCCTCTTGAGTTCTGGTGAATGCATGAGTTATTTCGTGAATAAAATTAATCTTCATTCATTGTGTCTTGACTAGTTTCATGTGTTTTCTATACTGGCATTCATTTTCACTTCATTCAATGATCATGATGTTAGTGTATTTTTTAACGATGTACAAGGAAATAGTTTTTCATATGTATTATGTGAGGGAGATGATTCTATTGTTCAAAGCATTTGTAATTTTTTTCAAACATATATGTATTTTTTATTTAATAACAAATAATCTCATGCCATAGTTGGTCCATTTGATCAAAATGCCTATTTTAGTAACTATCATTTAACTTATCATTTCCGATTAGCATATAGGATGACAACTATTATAGGCCATTTTGTTAGATATGGTTAGTGGGCCTTCAACTGGATCAATCAACATCCTTTGACCCCTTTTCATCATCATTGCACAAATTGTTGGCTTAGGGGGTCCTGAACCAGGTTCAGAGTTAGTTGCGTGAACCAATAAATCCCTACACTACTAGCCCTTTCAGCAACAACCCGCGTAGCGCAGGCAGCAGTCTCACTCGAAGCAGTATGGGGTGATGCAAGAACCAAGTTTCTTCATCCGGAGACGAGTGTGATGTCTTTTAGCACCCTAGATCTACCTTTTTGTAGATTGATAAGCCCTTAGGGCTTGGTACTACAACTCTATTAAAGCAATCTTCTCACCTTCGTGAAGGTCTACGAGCAGCCTTTGCGGACCCTTAACAGTCGATTTATTCACTTACGCACATCAAAGAACAATATTTAATTAGTGTTCGCAAAGATCTACTTAAGTTATTTACTAAACATCACAAAATTAATCATAGTCTTCACGAAATTACTTAACATGCATTGCGTACATTTATTAAGACTTATTTAAGAGAATCGTGCATCATTAGATCAATATTCTATAAGCACATTATTCGTCAACAACATATATCATAAATAGAAGTAAACAGAGATAAACAGATATACACAAGAATTTCTTCGGTAACTTTCTTTATTGATCTTCCTTTCAAATTTACAAACTCAAAACTATCCTGTCTACGCACTCAGTTGCGGACTCTACCTAGGCCTCTGCACACTCAGCTGCAGAGCCTTTCTTCTACTACCTGACCCACTTCTATGTGCTATCACCACTCTTCTATTGGCCCATTACATTCATATCTAACATGACCTCTACCTTAGACTCTCTAAGAAACACCTATTTATACCCTTTTTCATACAATCCCATGGTCCATGGATCATAGGTGGGTCTCAAGTCTGACTCAAACTTTACATAAATAAGGGGCTAAAACCCCTTTGACTCCTAATTATCTGCACACTCCACATACACAAATCGTGGAGCCTTTACATTATTTAAAAATAATACATCAAAATTGGGTTATTTTAACCCCAAAACTAACCCAAGGGACCCCATCCCAATAGGCCCTTAGCACAAAGATCGTGACTTGCCCTCAAGTCATTCAGCTGGAACTGCGATCTTGCTGTGAAGATCCCCCATCTCCACCTGGATTACTGCAACTTTGGCAGTGCTCTGAGTTGCTTCCTGCTTAACTTCCTCCACTATTTTTTTTGTAGCTGGTCCTTTTGCGGCCAACCTCATTGTCTACTATGTCTGCTACAAGCCTTTAGGCTTGTCTTGGATGGTTGTCATGACTTGCTAAGCCTCTTCCAACCATGGCTACAATATAGCCTTTAGCAAGGCCTCCTTCTTCTGTACTTCCTCTACTTGTGCAAGGAGTTGCTTTCCCTGCTGTAATTTGGCTAAGTGTAGCGTTGGTGTGATGGAGTGCATCATTGCCCTAAATTCATCATACTATCACTGCAGTTTCTTAACCTCTGTATTTAGCATCTGTAGGTTTGGATCCTCCAACATATTTGTCACCAACTCCATGGATTGATCAAATAATGTTGTGTAGTTAGCAAATGTAGCATCTAGAGTGGCCATTCCTTCCTTTATCACGACCCCACACTACTCTCAGACCTTCAGCAGAGTCATGGGCTACAACTTTAATTGTAGCTTGGTGATCTTCATGTTGAGTTCGAATTGAACTCAATTAACCTCAGATTTGGCTTCGTGCACACCAACAGCTAGTTTTCTGATCTTTTCTTCTGGTTGTGCATCCGCGGGGATATGAAGCTCAGGCACCCTCCTGCATGCCTTTGCAACTGCTGACTCCAATCATGAACTATGTTCCTGTAACATCTCCTTCTCCTTTGGAACTTGTGTCTTTTCAGTGAACAACTGCTGATTATTGACTTTGATTTCACTAACAACATTGAGTGCTCGTTGTTCACTGATGCAAAGCTCTTCCACGACTCCCTGTAGTAATGCATGTAGTGAATCAAATGATATTGCAGTGAGGTTCAGGCCTGTATTTATGACCTTGACAAGGAGGTTGCATTGTTCCTCAGTGTCGGTGTGGATTGAACCTTCAGGAAAGGGAAAGACTCGCACATCCTGTGGCCACAGAACCATCTTTGCAAGTGTACTTTTACAATGTGCCAAACTGTCTTGTGTGCCACTCGCCTTCTCGACATCTTCTTGGATCTTGGTTTCTTGCAGTTGCAACTCTCGGAGGTCCTTTTGAAATCCCTCCAATGTCTGCATGTACTGTTGCTCAAACTCCTGCAGTACTTCTGTTGCGGTGTCCCTAACTTTATCGTTGATCTCATCCAAATCACTTTTTGTGAGCACCATGGGATCAACCTATGTTTTTTGAGCTTTTTGCTTCTTCCACGATCCACCTTGCTACTTCAGTTCACGCCTTTTCAAAATGAAGGGGGTGTGCTTCGCTTCCTTGCCTCTACTGCCTTGTCTTGTAAGATCTTTTGTTTCTGTTTCTGGAAAAATTGACTTGTCACATTTTTGGGACTCACGTTGCTCTTGTTTTGCCTTCTCCTTCACAACACATTCCTTCTAAACAAAATCCTTCTCTGCAGCATCATTATTTTTCTACATGGCTAGGTTCTGTGTAACCTCCTTAGTTTCCTCCTCCCTTTTCTTCATGGTAGCACTCTCCACACTCATGTTTGGCCCAATAGCAAGATTTGAAGGGGTGCCACTCTGCGGGCCATCTTGTGACGACCTCTTGTACATCCATTTATGTTACCAAATATGGCAAGTCATGCAACCTCTGCACTGGATCCTTCCACGCTGGGATGTACACCTTGTGGAAGTCAGGCTTGAAGGTTGCATAGGCTAACAACTACATGTACAAGGTTAGGGACAACCTTCGACATTGGTTAATAGCCATGTGGAGACTTGATTCCATTAGAACCCACAAATTTTTTTCTTTGTGATCCCATAAGGAGGCGAATTGCGTTGCCTCCAGCAATCATTCGTCAAGTGGAGGAAACTGGTTGTCCTCCGTCAATGCCCATGCGACAAGCACAATGGACAACAATAACCAAGTGTAGTGAAATGACTTGGTTTCATCCTGGACCTGTCGGCAGTTTGTGAGGAACTCCTGATAGAGGTATCCAGACCAATTGAACTGCACACTCTTCGTGCAATGTGCAGCTAGGGACACTATGGGCATCAGAACTTTATTTGCGTGACATTTCCTCATCACCTTTCCTAATAATATATGTGCTGCCAATTGAACTATGGGGTCTGAGATGGATAAAATTGAGTACCAGCGCAACTTCTTTATGAGTTCATAATATTTCTTCATTCTTTCTGCAAACTCCTTTTCCCCCATCTTTTTGCCAAACTCCTTGGCCAAGTTCAGACCTTCATATGGTAGGTGTGTAATCCTATGAATGAGCATATATGTGATGGGTATAGGCCCTCCTAGCCATAGGCACCCATCATGCACCAATGTAAGTAGCTGGCATATGAAAATTGTGTTAATGGGGGTGCGATGGTAAGTTGCACCCATAGAAAGTTGAGCAATCCTGATTGCTTGACACCGCAAACCCATTCCTCTGTTTCCAACGTTGTAACACTTGTTTCATCATAATAAACTCTCTTCATGAATTTATTCATCACTAAGTGTTGGAACTTAGCATGATATGCGAGGTCCCAATCCTCCATCTTCAATAGTGCTATTCACACGAGCCGTTGACTTTCAAAAGGAACCTGCTTATGTAGAAAGGGTGTGGAAATGGTAAATTTCTCCGAGTCTAGGTCCTTTGTGATATTTTACTTTCCCTTTCTCAAAGGGATATACCTAGGGAGATTTCTTATATGTTCTACACCTTCAGCGTCAATATCTTCCATTCCATGCCCTTCTTTTGCCACCAGGTATACTACTTTCTACTTATCTTTTCCTGGTTTCTTATCTTTCTTCCGTGTTGGTGTCACGGTATGCTTCATTGGGGAAGTGTGTACCTGCATCGACTTTTTCTTCTTTTCCTTGGTAGTAGGTTGCTTCTCTTTCTCCATGGTTTGTTTCGGCCTTGGTGACCTTGGCGTCATGGGTACCGCAGGCATGGCTTCGACACTAGATACTTCTAGTTCTAGAGCATTAGATACAATTTCTTTCAATCTCAAGGCTTTGGTGGGGTTGGTGGAAGTCATCTTCTCCATAAACAACTCACATGCTTCAAGAGGAATATCTTTCTGTGTGAATAATTCCTCCCAAAACACTCGACTCATAAGTGATAGACAACAAATTTCAACAACCCTAAGGGAAAAAAGTGTTCTCTATTGGGTTGACATGCAGAATTTATAGGGGGTTTTTGAATTCAAATCTGATCATTCCCCCCAAATTTTGACAATTAATGTTGTTTTGGTGGAAAATCTTCAAATATATTTTCCTTAAATGTCACCAACCCGCTCCTCTTAAGCATTTTCTAGCTGTCAAGTCATGAATAATGGCTCCAATGGTCACTTTTTTGCTGCACTACATGACACCTCTCTCCATGGCGCATCTTCTTGCTCGCAACCTCATATGTTGCAACTTCACCATTTTCCACACAGCCCACCTGCTGCGTAGTCCTCTGACCTTGGCAGTGTAGTTTATAGTCCCACGCTCTCTTACAACTGCCAGGAGCACTAAGGCTATCCTGCCGCCATATAGTCACTGCACAGGATCCCCCATATATAGCTTCAATCGGCTCCCATTCACTCTTCTCGGAAAATCTTCTCCATTCAGCTTCATGAGTTGAACTGCACCTCCATCTATAATTTCTTTGATAATATATGGCCCCATCCAATGCATCTGAAATTTACCCAGAAAGTTAGTGAACTTACTAGCATATAACAAGACAAGACCATTTACCTGGAATGTGCAAAGTTTGATGTGGCGATCGTACCATGTTTTTTCACATTCCTTCTATACTTACTGATGGAATCCTACCAAGAATCGGTCCTCTTCAAGCTCCATCAACAGTGCAAGTGATTCCTGCAAGGCTTCGCAATCCGCCATACCTATGAGCACTGATATGCATAGACTAGGCACAATATACTCCATTGGAATTACAGTGTCTATACCATAGACCAATTTGAATGACGTTTGTCTTGTCAGCTTCTTGCAAATAGTCCTATACTCCCGAAGTACTGTAGGTACATGCACATCCCAATCATCTCACTGCGTGTTGCAGATCATTGTCAGCACGTTCTCCAAAATCGTTTTAAAGGCATCAATAGTTCCATTGGCTTGTGGGTGATACGGTGTACTCTTCTAATGGTAGACCTGGAATTCTTCGGTTAACATGTTGATTGTTTCATTCAAAAATTGCATACCTCTGTCGCTCATCAACACTTTTGAACATCCAAATCTGGTTAAGACATGCTCAAACAAAAACTTTTTTGTTGTAGCCCCTGTACAATTCTTAACCAGTTGTGCCTCTGCCCATCTGGTTAGATACTCCATCGTGATGATGATATACCACACACCAGTTTTCTTACCTAGGTGCTGAACTGGCCGAACGAAATCAATCACCCATTTTTCAAATGGTTGCAATGATACTTGATGTTGTAATGGAAATTCATCTCTTCGCGATGGTCTACCCGTTCTTTAACACGCGTTGCATGCCTTACAATACACCTTGGAATCCTTGTGCAGTGTTGGCCACCATAGATCTACACGCAAAATCTTTTGCATAGTTTCCTTTCCTGCATAATTCCCTCCTGCAGCCCCTCCATGAGCTTCAGTGAGAATGCTATCCCTCCCAAAATCTGGCACATATCTTCACAATATTTCATCTACACCCATCTTATACAAATGTCCCACAATAACTAAAAAATTAGCCACATGCACTACGATTTCCTTCTTTTGCTGACTTGTATACCCTTATGGTGCCATCCCCATAGTCAACAAATGAATGATATATGCAAAATGGTTATCTGCTACGCGCACCGCAAAGAGCTTCACATCCAGCAACCCTTCCTCCAGATTATTGGGCTCCTCTGCTATTTCAATCTGTAACAGTTGGTTAGGTCCCACATTTAACCTTGCTGGCTTCACAATTACTTCAAAATCATACTCCTGGAATAGTGGCAACCATATGTAGATCTCCCCCCCTAACATAGGCTTATTGACCAGGTATTTCAAGGTAGAATGGTGTGTGTACATTTAGAAATTCCCTCCTATCAGATAGTGTATGAACTTCTGCAGTGCGTACACCATGGCCAATCCTTCATGCTCAGTCATTGAGTAATTCCTCTTGGACTTCAATAATTTCCTACTTGTGAAGGCTATAGGATGGTCCATCTCTGCTTCACTAGCTTGCGTTAACACTGCACCCAACATAATGCAAGAGGCATCCACATGTACGTGAAATTCGTTTTTCCAATACAAAAATACCAAGATCGATGTGGTGACCATATTTTCTTTCACGACATCTAAGCTGCGCTGACATTCTTCGTCCCAGTAGAATGTCGTGTCCTTCTTGGGCAATTTTTCCATAGGTGCGGTAATTTGAGCATATGCTTTGATAAATTTTCTGTAATATCCCATATGTCCCAACGTCACACACAGTTGCTTCACGTTCCTTGGGGTCTCCAAATTCACAATTATTTCAATCTTTGTAGGGTCCACCATGAACCCTTTCTTGCACACCATGTGACCCAGCAAGATTCCAAAGGGAACACAAAAGATGCATTTCTTCAAATTCAGCACAATTTGGTATCTATGACACATATCCAACATCAAGTGTAGACTTGCTACATGGCCCTTTACTAATCCGAACACTGTCCATTCATCAAAGTATACTTTCAGGATCTTATGAATGAACTCCTTGAACATTGCGATGACTATGCGAGAAAATATCACAACCACATTATTGAGTCCAAATGGCATCATTGTTTATTGAAAACAACCCCATTCTATCATGAAGGTCATTTTTCTCCTATCCTTAGGCGTGATCTTAATTTGATGGTACCCAGAAAACCTATCAGTGAATGAGTAAGCCTCCTGCCCTCCAATATTGCCTAATGCTTTATTGATAAATGGTGTCAGGAATGGACCATGGACACAAACATCATTAAGTTTCCACAGATCTATGCAAATCCTTATCTTGCCCTTCTTCTTCTTCTCCTGAACCACCATCAAGCTCACCCAATAAGATTCTTCAACTGGTTCTATGATGCCTCCTTTCTATATCTTATCCAACTCTAGGTGAAACTTTTCCTTGTATTTAGGATTAAGGCGATATGACCTCTTTTTAATAGGCTTCGTGTTTGGCTTCAGAGTGATTTCATAATGCCCAAATCACCAACTATGCCCTTAAAATATGAAAAATTTGTAGGGAAAAGATCCTGATACTCGTGGAGTAACTCAACAACCTTATCCATAGTAGCTTCATCCCAATAATCTCCATTCTTTGCAAACATCAATTATGCTTCAGTACCAATGTTTACTTGCTTTGTCCTCAATGGCGCGGTGATGTCCAGGTTGTCTAGATGTGGGGCTTTGACTTCGTGATGCCCTTCTGCCTCTGGAATGTTAATATTCCTCGGATCTTCATCCTCTTCTTCAGCTATCACATTATAACATTCCAACGCATGGCGCAGCTGGGTGCTCCAATCTGGTTGGACCCACTCCATAGGTTCTTGTAGTGTTATGACGATAACTCCCTTAATCTCTTGTAGGGATTCGTCGATCCTCATGAAGCCGTCTTCAAAACTAAAGGTCAATAAAAACCATTCCCTGAATATATCCCACTGAGTGGTGCCATGGCAGAGCTCCATTTCGAGATACTAATTCATGGGAATTGTATCCAAAGTATGGAAAAATAAGTGTACCCACTACGACTGTGGTTTTGGCCCCCATGCTTTAGTCCATTTTGCTAGGTGATCACGCAGATCATCCTTCCCACTATATTTATCAGTCAATATAGTGTTAGCGCACCCAAACTGTAACCTCATCATTCTTCTGTAATCCCACCATCCATCAAAACTATTCTTGTGTGTACCCCACCATCATGTGGGCGTACCACGCAGTGCCAAATCTAATGCTTGGAAGTGGTGATATTCAGGGACTTCATGATCAAATGCATCCAAAAAATTATCCACGTTAGTTAAACCATCATAATAGCGTAAGTTCCTTACCTCCGACAAAATAGAGTGCAACGATTTTGTCATCATATTGCAACGCAGTGTAGGTACTTCATGCAAATGATTCTACCAATGCTCCAACTCTTCATCTGAATCAAAGGTACAAGAAATCTCTCGGTCCCATGCAATCCATCCATCTACCATTAGATTGACCTAGCCTTAGTCTTTTGCTATTATTTTATAGATCTGATCCAGTTCATCATCACTTTATTCATAGTCATAGACTGGATTAGTGTAGCACGCCCCTTCTATAGGGTCCAGTGGCACTACAAGCCGAAGTGATTTCCTTTCAAAAGGCATTGTCCTTTTCTTCAAGTTGATGACCCCATTCATGTCAATAGCCCAGTCAATTCCCAGGAGCATGAGGTATGGATTATTGTCGTCAATGATCTCTATCACCTCAAAGTCATCCATCACGCTCACACCTTCCATATCAACTATGAATCCATATAATCGTCCCATAGGGATGATTTTCTATTGGTTTCCATTCTGAGTTGAATCGGAGACCACTACAGCACAGGTCTCCCCATTATTTCCCATGTTTTATTTGGTAGTTCGTTCACATTGAATCCCAGATCCAAGATGACCTCGTTCATCTCATAATCTCCTAACTACATGGTGAGCCTCATCTTGCACCCTGTTCTTGCCTTATGTTTGCCAATTTTTCTGACTACCTAGTGTCCAGCAGGGACCTTCTCTTTGCTGGCACATCTTTTAATTAACTCCTACAGGCCTTCCAAAGCTTTGTTATCACAGAGAAATTTTATGTAGGTCTCCAAAAAGGTAGTAAGTATAGAGGGATCAACCCTGCAAGCGCACTAGTGTCTTGAATCTTGTGATGACTTCCTGAGGTGGATGCCTTAGAGAATCTTTTCTTGGCCTACATAAATGTTTCCTTAGCATACGCCAAATCAAAACCGACTTCCTCCTCTGGTTGTTTATCCTTATCATCCCCAGTTGTTATTCCACTTCTCAACACTATATACATGCTTTTATCTTCCTCACGAGGCTTAGCTCTCATCATATGTATGTTTTGCATAGGCTGCTGAGACTGCACCTTCTTCTCCTACATCTTGGCTATCAACACCGAGCATTCTTCTATAGTGTGGTCAAACTGGGTGCAGTATTGACATGACAAGCATGTCTGATTCTGACACTCCCATGCGTAGTGCCATGGTGTTCTACAGTTGTAACAGATAACCTGACCCCAGCCTCTACTAGGTCCTCCTCCTCCTCGGTCTCACCCTTGTCCCTAATATCCTCCGCGCACTCCTCTGGCGCCTTTCTCTCAAGGTTGAGTTTCATATTGCATCCAGTATGTAGGTGTTCTTTCCATCATTAGCTCATAGTTGTGATAGTGGCGCTCATCGTGGCCTACTGATTTGCAAAAATTACAGAACAAATTTTGCTGTGTCTAGACGAAATTTTAAAGAAAATGGAAATTATTTGTTGCATGTTGTCCAACAACCTGAAAAATAGCGCACCATAGCACAGCCCCCACACTCGTTCCTGCTGGAGATTCTGGCCTCAAGGGAATTGGTGCCCCTCCTGTAATATAATTTGGGAATACAAGATAATAGTCTTTATCGTTCCCTTGTCTCTTACACTTCAGACACCACACTTCCATGCACACCTCTAGTTTAGTTTCCTTGTATTTCTTCAAGCTCTGCAATTCTAAGCAGAGGCTCTGTAACTGAGAGTCAATCTATTGTACCTCCAAGGGCGCATCCTGAATAAGCATTGCATGCAACCTCATTGTGATTTCCAAAGCTTTCGCCTATGTTCCTATCTTTTGTTGTGACAGAGCAATCCACAGGTGGAGCAGTAGTGAAGCTATAAACCACTCATGATACTGACCATCTATGAGCTACATGTTAGCTTCTTGAATATGAAACTTTAGCCTTTGATCTAGTTCCCAAGGCTTCTCATCAACCCTCATCATGATTTCCTTAAATCCTACTACTGATTGTGAATCACACTTTGGCTTACTAAACTCCTTGTTTAGGGCTACCCTATTCTCTGCTAGTGATGCCAAATGATTATCATAACAATACTTAATATACCAAGTCAGCGCGTGATCCTGCAGAGAAGTAACCAATTGTGCCTTCTTTATATTATCATCATTAATTTGTTGCGTTGTCCACACAACATTCACAACAAACCATAATTGTTATGTATCTTCACTCCCTGTGTCCTTGAAAATTGGCAAATTCATTGTGTTCGACATGTTAACTGGTGGTGGTGGTGGTGGAGGTGTGGGTGAAGGTGTATGCGGTGGAGGTGTGGGAAAAGGTGTATGCAGTGGAGGTGGAGTGTATGGATGATGTATCCACAGAAAACCCTACGTTATCAGTTAGACAACACTCCATGGTGAGGCTAGTACTGCTCCCTCGTCATCACTCAAAGGAGGTCCGATCAATGGGCTATATTCAGGACATGATTTCTCTCAATTTGTAAAGATTTTTCCATTTCACATAGCTTCGAACATCAAGGCAATGGCATAATCCATTTTTCACATAATGTCATTTTAATCTAGGTATTCAAAGATCTTAAATGCTTACCTCGCGATCCCTTGAAATATTTCTACTCTGCTTTGTTGTAGCTGACTGAGGTATCAATTGTGAATTCTGTAACAAATCCTCCCAAAATCTGATAGATCCAATGATCAACAACCCATGCGATTTGATTTTCAGAGGCTTCTAATCGTCACACTCATTCAGCAGTCCACACTATAAGATTATCAAGTTTCCACCTTCCTTGGCTAGTTGTCAATTTAGCTAACTACTCGTACAGTTCAATGGGAAAAGTACAGAAGAAGATCTCGTGTGTTTCTGTATACAGGTACCTGTTCAACCAATCTTCCTTCGACAGGCGCGGATTCATGTTTTCTTGCATTGTGAACTCGTGAATCTTCTGATCCAACCACTCTTTAATTTCTTTCTTGGTCAGATTCTAGTGATGCGACATCACACATCTCTTTCAAGCAGATCTCGGTCACAACAATGGAACCATTTGTTGGCTTAGGGGATCCTGACCCAGGTTCAGTGTTAGTTGTGCAAACCAACAAATCCCTACACTACTGGCCCTTTTGGCAACAACCCGCATAGTGTAGGCTGCAATCTCACCTGATGAAGTATAGGGGGATGCAAGAACCAAGTTTATGCATCCAGAGACAAGTGCGATCTCTTTTTGCGCCATAGATCTACCTTCGCATGGATCGATAATCCCTTAGGGATCGATACTACAACTCTATTAAAATAGTCTTTAGACCTTCGCGAAGGTCTATGAGCATCCTTTGTAGACCCTTAACAGTCGATTTATCCACTTACACACATTGAAGAACAATATTTAATTAGTGTTTACACAAATCTACTTAAGTTAGTAAACATAACATAATTAATCACAGTCTTCACAAAAGTACTTAACATGCATTGCATACATTTGTTAAGACTTATTCAAGAGAATCTAACATCATTAGATCAATATTATATAAACACATTATTCATCAACAACATATATCATAAACATAAGTAAATAGAGATAAACAAATATACACAAGAATTTCTTTGGTAACTTTCTGTATTGATCTTCCTTTCATATTTACAGACTCAAAACTATCATGCGCACTCAACCGTAGGGGTCCATGCACTCACTTGTGGAATCTACATATGCCTCTGTGCACTCAGCTGCAGAGTCTTTCCTCTCCTATATGACCCACTTCTATGTGCTATCACTACTCTTCTATTGACCACTACATTCATATCTAACATGACCTCTACCTTAGACTCTCTAAGGCACACCTATTTATACCCTTTTTCATACAATCCCATGGTTTACGGACCATGGGTGGAATGTTATCTCAAAATCGAAACTTGGAAGGCTGCTGACTAGGAAGACCTCAAGTAACTATTTCAAACCTACTTTAGGCTGAGGCTTAGCCTCCCCAACCTGAGAGGGCTCTCTCAAAGGATTAATGATTTTTTATTTTATTAAGATTAAGATGGCTAACTCTTGTAAAACAAACATAGAAAAACGAGAGTGGTGGAAACACAATTAGAAAGTACCCATTGGGCTTATGGAGTCAGATAGGATTCAGTACTAACAGTTAGGTTAGCTCTACATAGAAGTCAAGGCATTCAGAATCCAACATATGTAGAACACACCAAGCACATAGAAGTTCAGTATAGTTTACGAATATATGAAGGAAATTAGAGCACTGTTTGTGATTTCTAAGTAATCACATATTCATAACACTATAAATAATATGAAAAAACAACACAAAACATTCATCACATTGAATTCTTTATTATTCTTGAGAAGCAAAGCCAATATTGTATTACTAAAACAGAGTTTTTTACATAAAGCCAAATATCAGAGCCTTTTTCAATCAATTTCCAACCCTTAATACATTGCTCTTTCTCCTATATATAGAATTCTTTACAAAGCTGAGATTCCTCCTCCAGCATGAGGGGAACTTGAATTCTTCTTGCCATGACACCTATCCAAACTTTAAGTAACTATTAAATACAACAACTGCCAACTGGAAGTTTTTAGAAACCTAAGACAATTAGGAATCTAACTCCACATCATGCTGATAATAGCATTTATTATAATAAAAACTCGTTCTCTGACAAGTGATTCCCTTCATTTTAACTTTGGTGGATGTTTAAAGTTCCTTGCTGGAACTTAATGTCTTATCTCCTTTAATATTCCTGCAAAGTAGGAAATTGCCCCTGTTTTCCTGCGTTTGGTTTCCTCAAGGATGTTTGAGACCAATTAACCATGATGTCTTCTTTGATTACACAAGAGTGTATTGTAGTGACACATTCTTGATGTGTTGTAGACCCTTTCCATATATTCGTATGGAGACAAAACTTCTTCAAAGACGTCTGAAATGTCTTGGAGAAAACTAGCGGTGATTTGTATGACAAAACTTATAGTTCATATATCTTTTCCTCCGCTTGTTTTACCTTTGCCTGTTGCTTGCACATTGTAAATGATCCTTTTTGACTTAAAATCTTGAGCATTGTCAGTTATAATCTTCATTGGGAAACCAAATATAGATAAGATATTATTTTCTAGGAAAGAAATAATCACTGAATCATTTGCTTGCCTTGTCGGAACCGCTTCAATCCATTTGGTAAAGTAATCGGTGGCTGTAAGAATCCAGCAATGCTGACCTGATGAAGGATGATGAATTTCTCCTATAAAATATAATCCCCATTGCTAGAAGGGTGCTTCAACATATATAGGAACTAAAGGCAAAGGTACAAGCTTCCTCTTTCCTTCAAATATTTGACATTCATGACATGTAGCTACATTTTTATAGATGTCTTTGAACATGGTTGGCCAAAAATATCTAGCCCTTAGGACATTGTTTGCAGTAGCTTTCCAATAGTGATGTCCTCCACAATCTCCTTTATGAAATTCATCGATTACTTTATCATCTTCTTCTTCAAGGAGACAGTTTAACAAAATCCCTCATGCATCTTTCCAAAACAAATTTTGATCATACACAAAATATGTTAAATATTTCAGCTTGACAAACCGAGCTTTGGACTTTGAAAGATTAGAAGGTGCTTTATTATGCTGTAGAAAAAAAGCTACGTCCTTATACCATTCTAAAACCAAGAATTTTTCATTTATTTGGACCAAATCCTCTTCATTTTCAGATATTTCTGAGGTCTCTGTACTCAAGTTAATGTCAAGACAGTCCAAATTTGACTGTTTCAGCAGCTTGGCTAAGCCTTGACCCTTAACCAATTTTGTGGGTTTGATGTCAATGTCATACTCTAACAATTTTTCTATCCACTTGACCCTTTTTCCATCCAAATCAGCCTGTGTTAGGATATCCTTTATAACAACATTTGGAACATAAGCAACAATGTGAGAATGCAAAACATAGATTCTAAAATCCTTTGTAGCTTTCACCAAGGCGTAATATTGTTTCTCTAGGATGTTGTACTTCAGTTCAGAATTTGCTAATGTCTTACTAAAGAAAGAAATAGGTTGTTCAGTACCTTGATTTCCCTTTTGCAGCAAAACTCCAGCAATTGTATCCTCAGAAGCAAATGTAAAAATTAGAAATTCCTTGGTAAAATCTGGGTTGATAAGTATTGGTGCTTGTGTGAGTGCCTTCTTGATCTCCTCAAAAGATTTCTTTGCTTCAGCTATCCACTTAAAGTCCACTCCCTTCTTCAACATCTTTGTTATATTCTTGACAACCTCAGCAAAGTTAGGAATGAAGCATCTAACATAGTTAACTTTTCCAAGAAAGGATTGTTTCTCTTTCCTACTTCTTGGCAAATCTAACTTTTGAATTGCAATAACTCTATTAGGATCAATCCTAATTCCTTCCTCAGAGATGATATGACCAATAAGTTTGCCTAATGTTAGAGAAAAAATACTTTTAGTGGGATTAAGAGAGATACCAAACCTCCTACATTTCAGCAAAATTCTTTCAAGGTGCTTCAAATGATCTTCCTCTCTCTTTGAGAAAATTGTGATGTCATCAACATAGACAACCACTGATTTGTCCTTTTCCTCCGCAAAATCAATATCCATTGCTCTTTGAAAAGTGGCACCTGCATTCATGAGACCGAAAGGCATCTTGGCGTACATGAATGTTCCCCATGGCGTTGTGAAGGCTGCCTTCTCTTGATCATCTAGATGCACAGGAATCTGATTGTACCCTGAGAAACCATCAAGCATAGACATCCTTTGTGAACCAACAATGTTTTGTAGAATTAAATCCATCTTGGGAAGAGGATAATTATCTTTCAATGAAACGTTATTCAAATTTCTGAAGTCTATACATATCCTGATCTCTCCATTCTTCTTTCTAACTGGCACCAAATTAGCAAGCCATTTTGAGAATCTAATTGGAACAATGATTTTGGCATCAAAGAGTTTCTTGACTTCCTTTTCAATCAATGGCTTAAGAAGAGGATTAATTCTTCTTAACTTCTGATTGAAAGGTTTCTCATTCTCCTTAATAGGAATGGTATGCTGGATAATAGAAGAATCATATTGTTTTAAATCAGCATAGCTCCATGCAAACACATCAATAAAACTTTTCATCATCTCAATGTATTTAGCCTTCATATCAGCTAAAAGGAACTTCGAAATCTTAACCATCCTTGGTACAACAGAATTCCCTAAATTACAGCTCTCTACCTCCTCTTCATCAGCCTACAATTTTGGAGCTTTGAACACATCATTTTGATCAAAAAATTTCTCAAGAGGAATGAGGCCCTTAGGTATGAGGTTATTTTTTAACTGCAAGACTTCAAGCTTCTCCTTTGTCTCCACAAACATATTTTGTTGATCCATTTGAGTGCTTTCAAACTCTTCCTTTAACTCAATGAAATTCTTTACCTGCTGGTCATCCTCAAAGACTTGCCAATTTATGATGTTATCTGGTATGGTTGGTCGATGACGAACCTCCACCTCATACTTTTCGGAAGAGTGCATAGGAATAATAAAAATACTGGCAGAAATAGTAAGAGAGTCTGCAATAGAGTTTTGGTCTCTGGTTTTGATCCTAAAAGAATAATCCTGAAACTTTTCCAACATATCCAACACTAAGTTTCTATATGCCCTCATCCTTACATCCTTGGTTTGATAAGCACCTTCTGCTTGTTTAATTACCAATTCAGAATATCCACAAACAACAATGTTTCTAGCCTTCAACTTTAACAAGGCTTCTAAGCCCAAAATTAGAGATCCGTACTCAGCCATATTATTAGTGCAATCAAAATTTATTTTGTAGGAGAGAAACTTACTTTCATTATTAGGACTTGTGATCCAAATCCCAGCTCCTGCCCCTTCTCTTCTTGTTGATCCATCAAAGTATAAAGACCACCAGCCTATTTTCTCTTTCTCATCTTCTTGCTGATCTCTTTGGCATTGATTTTCTTAAAACTTCTTCTCTGATTCATCTCCAGCTAACTCATTGAAAAGAATAGTTGATCCAAGGCCAGTATCAAATGAATAAATAGGAAAATTTTGAGGTTTGTATTTGTTTTTTACCATATAAGCCATTCTGGTCTTCCAATACAATCTCCTTTGCTCACCAAAAATAGGAATAGTAGCATAGGTAAGACCATCTGCATCGTACCTTTGATCTTTGCTGCCCATGATCTTGAAAGCAGCATCCCAAACTTAGGTGGAATGTTGGCCACAACAATGTCCATGACAATTGTCTTTGTTGGAATTTGAGTTAGCCCCACAACAACATCTTTAATCAAACAAATGCATTGAACTCTTTTTGAATCAAAAGAGAATAAATCCTTATATGGTTTGGTCACCTGCAAACCCAACCTTTCCATGATTACCTTGGGCATAAGATTATGAGATGCCCCTGAATCTAACATAGCATTGTGTAAGGTCATATCATGAATGCTAATACTTATGTAGAAAGGAGGAAATTCCTCATTCTGTTCATCTTCAAGTCTTGGACCCAAGCATATAATATGACTATCTTCTTTCACATTTAAGATATCAGTTACTCTTGGTTGTGAATTAAGCATCTCCACAATCTTACTTCTGTATTTGTCTACCTTGAGGATTTCACTAAAAGGGACTGATATTTTCATTTTTGCAATTTAATTCTTAAGGTTAAAAAATGAAATAGTTTTTTCAACTTCTTTAGTAGGAGATGGAGTTTGAATGTCTCCTTTACCAGATGGAGAATCATTTTTACCTTCAGCAACCTCTGAGTTGTTTTTCTTGTCTTCAGCAACCTTTGATGCATCCTTCTTGGGCTGTGCTTTGCTTGCTGTAATGGGCACATTCCTATTCCTGAGATTGTACTGCTTTTGCATCTCAAAGATAGCATGCCGATAGCCTTTTAAATAGTCTGAAGGTTCCTCTCCTTGTTTGGTCATACTGGACTCATCATGTTCTTCCTTAGTCAAGAAAATCCCTGGCACTTCTTCATCAAGACAATGGATGGACTCCTTAGGTATTTTAGGTTCATCTTCTTCATCAACCAAGTTTTGCTGGAAAGGAGGTCTTACTGGAGGATCAGGCTATTGATTCCTATTTTCGCTTGGCCTTTGCTGATTTTGAGGTCTTCTGAACTGAGGATTTCTAAATTGAGGTTCCTGCTACGTTGGAGGAGCAGAGGTATTCCCAAGAGCCAACCGATCCATCAGCTTCTCCATGGTCTTCATCATTGAGTCAAACTTATCTTCTGGAGCTGAAGTGGAAGGTTTCTCTTCTTCTTTCATTTTAGCTTTTTCCATCTTTGATTTTTTGGCAGCAATCATGTTTACTTCCACTTTAATTGCATCATTTTGCATGTCAGCAAGAGTAGCAGAATCCCTTTCTCTGAGTAACAAAGAGAAGTCAGAATCAAATGCTTCGGCGTATCTCAGTTGTGCCAAGGCCCCAGGAGGTTTCAACTGGACTGGGATGGAATTGTATATTTTATTAAACCTCTTAGAGAAGTTTTGAATGGTTTCACTAGGTGCTCTTCTAAGATTATTGTATTTAGTAAGAGCTTGGATAGGATTAGTTCTGTTTCCCCACTTCCTTAGAAAAGTATCTTCAAACTCTGCCCAACTATGAATGCTTCCAGCTGTAAGAGCTTTTAACCATTTTCTAACTTCTCCAATGAAGGTTTGTGCAAACAATCTTAGCTTCACATCCTCATCATCAACTTCCTCTCTGTCAGAAAAATCATTGAATCTGTCTACATGTTCTTCTGCTGTGATTTCTTCATCCCCACTCCATGTTGGAATTCTAGTAGCATATTTGCTAGTAAGGTCATGTAAAACAACAGGGAGGGCTAGTGGAGCATACCTAGCAGGTACGACCGTAATTAATGGAGGAATGGTGATGACAGGTACTGAAGGGACAGAGGAACCAAAACTGATATGAGGTGGATTTCCTGGTGTCTGAGAACTATTAGGACTAGCAGAGACAGAGGATAAGGTGCTAATATGGAAAGGACTATTTGGACTTTCCAAACCACTGACAAATGTACTCCAATTTCGAACGGGTAGACCAGTTTTAGATTTGAGTAAGACTTCAAAAAGATCAAGTTATTTGAGTTTATTTAAATCTTCCTCTTCTAACAATAATTCAAAAGTAAAAACCTCCAAAAATTCCTCCTTATCTTTTTGTGACACTAAATACGAAGTATCATTTCCTCTTTTTTGTAAATATAAAATAATTCCAATGAGTTCTTCTTTGTTTTCAGACCTCAACAAAACCTCATGAATCTTATCATCAAAATTTTTTTCCTCAGGACTTCTTGAAAATTCAGAGAGCAAATATTTTGAAAAAGATGGAGTACCTGGTGTTTGAGTAAATCTTTGTCTGCTCCTTGAAATGGTGTTTGGATTGTCCATGGGAGTAGGTGGATCTGGGTTAGGATTGCTCCGTGTATATCTCCCTCTCGAAGCCGCCTTTTAAGCTTTTGAAAATACATGGATTCTCCAAGGTAGATTGCAACCTCGAAAAGTCTTCTGAGCTCTTGCTACCTTCAGAAGTTCAGTCTCTTGTTTTCGGGAATGAATAATCTTCAAACTCCTGGCAGACGCACCAAAATGTTATCTCAAAATCAAACCCTGGAAGGCTGCTAACCAGGAATACCTCAAGTAACTATTTCAAACCTACTTTAGGCTGAGGCTTAGCCTCCCCAACCTGAGAGCGCTCCCTCAAACGATTAATGATTTTTTTTTATTAAGATTAAGATGGCTAACTCTTGTAAAACAAAGATAGAAAAACGGGAGTGGTGGAAACACGATTAGAAGGTACCCATTGGGCTTATGGAGTCAGATAGGCTTCAGTATTAACAGTTAGGTTAGCTCTGCCTAGAAGTCAAGGCATTCAGAATTCAACATATGTAGAACAAACCAAGCACATAGAAGGCCAGTACAATTTACGAATATATGAAGGAAATTAGAGCATTGTTTGTGATTTCTAGGTAATAACATATTCATAACACTATAAATAATAGGAAAAGACAACACAAGACATTCATCACATTGAATTCTTTATGATTATTGAGAAGCAAAGCCAGTACTGTATTACTAAAATGGAGTTTTTTACATAAACACAAATATCAGAGCCTTTTTCAATCAATTTCCAACCCTTAATACATTGCTCTTTCTCCTATATATAGAATTCTTTACAAAGCTGAGATTGCTCCTCCAGCATGAGGGGAACTCGAATTTTTCTTGCCATGACACCTATCCAAACTTTAACTAACTATTAAATACAACAAGTTCTAGCTAGAAGTTTTTAGAAACCTAATACAATTAGGAATCTAACTCCACATCATGCGGATAATAGCATTTATTACAATAAAAACTCGTTCTCTGACAAGTGGTTCCCTTCAGTTTAACTTTGGTGGATGTTTAAAGTTCGTTGCTGGCCCCTAATGTCTTATCTCCTTTACTGTTCCTGCAAAGTAGAAAACTGCCCCTATTTTCTTGCATTTGGTTTCCTCAAGGATGTTTGAGACCAATTAACCATGATGTCTTCTTTGATTACACAAGAGTGTATTGTAGTGACACGTTCTTGATGTGTTGTAGACCCTTTCCATATATTCGTATGGAGACAAAACTTCTTCAAAGCCGTCTGAAATGTCTTGGAGAAAACTAGCAGTGATTTGTATGACAAAACTTATAGTTCATATATCTTTTCCTCCACTTGTTTTACCTCTTCCTGTTGCTTGCACATTGTAAATGATCATTTTTGACACTCCCCTTTCAAAAAATTTCCCCTTGATTACTCAAAATTGGTTGACTGAGTTTAATTATGTGGCTACAGTAGTTTCGTAGCGTGCTACGAAACTGCTGTGCATTATGTGTCTTTTTTTAGCAGTTTCGTAGCACGCTACAAAACTGCTGTGTAATCACAAAACACAGTTTAACATGAAAATTTGACTGACTTGAGCCTATTTTATCTTGACATATCCCTTTCAACTACCCTGAAGCTATCAAAAATGAGTAGGGATGTATCATTCTTCAAGAAATTGTAACAAGGTAAACCATCAAAATTTTGAATATAACCTTACTTGCTATGTGGTTTTCTTAAGGATATCTTTCCCGCTGGCTTAGTTGTATCCTAAAATATTCAATTTGCCTTTTCATAACTCTGATCCTAGCTCTCAGTTTCGTGTTAACCCTCCTGATGAATGTTGCTTCCTTTAATGCAGGGGCTGTCCAGGTATAATATTGTGTATTATAGTCGACCACCTTGGGTATTTGAAATGTTTTGTCTTCCCACAGAGCTTGCATTTTGTCAACATGAGCTTCCTTGATTGCATGCTTCCTAGAGGCTTTCTTCAATCTAGCAATTTCAAGATTTGCTAACCTCAATTTATTTTTCAATTCTTTAACACTATATTCCTCTGGCGGGATGATTGCCTTTCCTCTATCTTCTTTATGCAGCTATGATGATGTTTCTAATGAAGTCACCGATCTATCATGAGATTTTACGATCTCCTCTATTTCACCTGCTTCTGGCAGCATCTCCTGCATCTGTTTGAAATTCCTCGTCATGGGTCTTCTTGGCTTAAAAACAAATTGAGCAACCTGATCATCAAACTTGAGATTTTTTGAGGCTTTGATTCTTTTAGTCTTGTCTTTACTTGATTCTATCAAATATTCTTGAACCAAGTGAAATTCTTCAATGTCAATGGCTTGCAGTAAGTCATTCAAGTTTCCCTTTGAAACAGGGCTTTCCTTAGCAACCACCTTCTTGCCTTTTTCCTTAGCTAATCGACTCCTGGTCATTCTTCTCTAGACTACTTCTCCTGTAGATGATTCACTTCTACCTTCTTTGATCTGAGTTTTCTCTTTCAGGGACTGCTGGGGTGTGTCTTGAATAACCATTGATCTGGCAGGCTCCCTTACTTGTTTCCTAGCTTTCAATTTTGTTAATCTCTTGGATCTTGTTTCTGTACGATGATCAATTGTTGGTAGAGAAGCTTTCACAACTTGGGGGATAAGACCAATTTCATTTTTAAATCTAGACATAAACATGAATGTGGGCCAATCCCTACCTACTCTTTGGAGTTCATTCAGAACAATCAACTTAACTAAGCCGTGGTGAAACAATGAGGTCTCACAGGCTTCTTTCCTTAGCTGCACCTTGTCACACATTTTCCTTAAGCTACGAAATAAGTAGAAAGGTAAATAAAGAGATGTCTTTCCTATGAAAAGCAGCAGAAGATATGAATACACCTTATTATATCTCCCTTCACAGGTAAGGTACCTCTGTATGCAGGTAAGCAAATTGGCATATGAGTCTTTGACATAATTTCTAGGCACATACTTGTTTAAATCTGAGTCAATGAACTCTGGCTTTAGAAATTCTTTGCAGGGGGTCATATCAAATTTAAAATTTTTAAACCATTTTTCTCTTCCTTTCGAAATCTCAATGACTATGGAGATTACCTCTAGTGAAATTTGCAATTCAAGCACACCAACTTTTGAATTCAGTCATGTGAAATTCAAGGCAAACTCTTTGGTGATTTGTGCATGACATCCCTAGAGTTTTTTGCAGAAATTCCAACATCCAACTTGCTTGAATGAACGTTCCACTTCCCTGTTCTTCAAGATAATGTCTAAACCTTCAGGTTTGCTCCTCAAAAATATACCTGACCTATGCTCTTTTCTTTCTATAGACCCTTCCATGAGACTTAAGTGTAATGAAAACTTGATAGACTGGCGCTATCTCAACCTTTGATCACTGCCTTGCTTGATAGCTGCCTCGCTTGAATACTGCCTTGCTTGACGTTTGAGGAATTCAAATTTAACATTTGCTGATTATTCCTCATGTAATGAATACAATCATAATCATGACTATGAATACATGGCTCTTCTTGAAACTTGCAATCTGAGCGTACCAAGGTACCTAATGACTCTAATGATGAAGATAAGTGGTTGGACATGATAGGCAAAGTGTATAAGCTGATAGTGGATGATGCAACCATAACTGAATGTGACAAATATGATAGCTAAGAAATATTTTCTACGGATTGCGCGAATCTCCGATTTCGTAGCACAGTCAGTGTAAAATCTGGGTTTTGCGCTACGAAAACGCCTAGACTTGTTTCCGCGCTACGAAAACACCTAAACTGCTTTATAACATATCAGAACCTTAAAACAAGCTTGATACAAGGAATCTATGCGAGTTATGGTACCAGTGATGAATGAGAACGAATTATTTACCTTTATGTAACCATGCCACAAAGATTCTAAAGACCTAGACACTAAATTGAACATGGATTTGGACTAACACCTAACCTTCACAAACAAACAGATGTGAACAATTCGGTAATCACTTCTTGAGTGATAACAGGTGGGTCTCAAAACCAACTCGATATTTACATACAAATGGGGCTAAAACCCTATAAATCCTAATCATATGCACACTCCGCATCCAAAAATCATGGATGCTTTACATTATTTACAAAACATACATCAAAATTTGCATTATTTTAACCCAAAAACTGACCCAGGGGACCCCATCCCAACACAAACCCTTAATCGTGACTCATTCTAATCCCTGAGTTTCATCCTGGAAGCACCTTGTTTCAGTCATTTTAAGGACCAACAAACCCGTCTCTTACTTGCTAGCATTGACTAGTAGGTTTCCCTACTCTGCATATGCACTAACAACCAGCAGGTTGCTCAGTGTTGGGGGTGTGTTGATTCTAGAAATTCGGGAAAACAAAAAAGAATCATGAAGCTTCCTCTTCTCAAACCTTTGAGGATCTATTGTAACCATTTAACTCGGACAAAATTCTCGAATCCTATCCTATCCTACGTTGGAGTTTTCATCCCTTATCCCTTGAGCTCATCCTCCCATCAAGAGTGGATCTCAAGCCGAGATTGGTAAAGGGATAAAAATTCATGAACCATCTCATTCACCTATATATTTACCTCCATCCATAGGTAAGGGGTTTTCTTTTGGAGAGTGATTCTACCCTCTAGAACTGTGAATTTCATAGTCATAAGCCTCAGTCCTCCTCTCCCGGCCTCTGGAGCTAGGCACTATGTAATCCTTAAGCCTTTTCCTCTATCTGGTACTCAATTCTAGTTCATTTAGTGATTTTCTTCAAGCATGTTATGCCAGGAGTTTTTCAAGTCGATGTCATCTTGTCATGAGTAATCTCCACTTGCAGGTATTATATCTTAATATGACAGGATTGTGATTGAATAAAAGGAGAAGGTGGCTATGCTAGATGACACTCACAGAGCAGTAAATACAACTGTATCATTCAGAAAGAAAATGAAAGGGCTCTAGATTGTGATTATAGTTGGAAGATCAAGATTGTAGTAAATAATCCATATCATTCAACCACTTGGAGGGTGAAGATGAAGAACAAATCAAACCTCTCACGAATATTAAATACAGATTAGTAAGAAGAACAACTTGGCATTATCATCTCATCATGAAGTCCATGTCATGATTGTCAAGTTGTGATTTGTACCAATTTCATCGCAATGACATGTGTGTCCATGTGTCTTGCAACATCATTTGTGGATGTAATGATGTAATTAGCAAAAGGAAAGGACAAAATGTAACGTTTGTTATTCGAAGAGTCATATGTGGAATATGAAAAGTCACATAGTCATAAATGGACAAAAGAGTCTTTAGGAAAAGTACAAAAGTCATATAGAAGTCCAAAGGCCACATTAAAAGTTGAAGAATCATGAGGGAAGGTCAAGAGTCATGGGGATATGAACTTTCATTCCTTTTGTTATAAATACACCCTCATAACTCAAGCAAAGGGTCTTTTGGAGGCTTAACCTTTGGAGAGATAGCCTTGGCTTCTCTAGCTTACCCATTCAGGGATTTTTGAGGTCTAAAATGGGCCTCCTAAGGAAATTATAAAACAATATTGTAAATAATAAAATAAGTTTAGATTATATCATCAAAGTTTTAAGGGAAAAAAGACAAAACTATTTTTTCAACTCGTATTTTCAACTTATCTTTGTATGAGTTTACTCCAATTTAGAATGGAAACACTCGTTGGATGTAGAATTTGATTCCTCATCCAAGGATTACCCATGTTGCATACTTTCGATGGACCTTGCTACACAATAAATGAGAAATACATGAAAAACGTGATTATAATCATGTTTTTTCATGTATTTCTCATTTTTCATGTAGTAGGGTCCATCAAAAGTATCCAACATGGGTACTCCTTGGATGAGAAATTGCATTTTTCATTCAACGAGTAATCTTGCTCAAAATTTGAGTAAAATCCTAGGGAGATAAGTTGAAAATATGAGTTGAAAAAGTAGTTTTATTATTTTATTATTTTTTAATCCTTGTACTTTTTTACTCCAAAAATGGTGAATCATTCCCTATGGTTGACATCATCATCTTGAATACCATTGGTTCTTATAAATTTTATTTTTGTTGTACATTTTTCTTAGGAGGCCAAGATTAGACCTCAAAAATCCCTTAATGATAAGAGAGAATATCATTCTTTGGAGAAGGAAGAAGTGACTTAATGTTCCACTATTGGAACTAGTGGCTCACCATGGTAAATGTGTACTTGGATCTTTCACCTAATAATCAAAAGCTTGATAAGCTAACATATTTTCATGCATGTATCCTTAATGTAGTAAGACTATTATTTATATGTTTTTGGTATATGTTTTGTTCATGTGTACTAAGGAAATTGAACTATTTCATTGGCCTTGGTACTTATCATGTTGAATGTGTGTTGTATTTTCTTTAATGATCATTGTGTCTATGTGAACTACTTCGCTAGATAAATAAAAAATATTTTCATGGTCTCGTGTGTCTCTCTTAGGTTAGTATTATTACTTCCTTCCAGAGACTCACTCCTCTCTCTCCCCCCGTGAAATTATCCTTTTACACACTACAATTTGTGTTTCATAGTGTCAACTTTCTTGTTGATTCCAAAGGTTATGTGCATACTCTCTTATGTTATTCATTTCATATGAGGAAAGACTTTAAGTTATGGTGGCTAGGACAATACTCTGAATGGGGTTCCTACTCCAAATAGTGTGAGGTTTAATTGGGACTTCACATCATGAAGACGCCCTTAGTTGATGAATTTTTAGCACTGTCAACACCAAGATAGATGATCTATTGGACCAGTTGTTCCAAAAAAAATCCTTCAGATGGACTTAAATTTAGCGTGTTACCAAGTTTGAGTCAAAGAAGAAGATACTAGGAAGACTTCCTTCAAAACCAATATTTTTTTGTATGAGTGGTTAGTTAGGTTATTTTTTCCTGTGTAATGGACTAACTATATTCACAATGCTAATGAATGATAGACCAGGTCATTTTATAGATTCATTTGTTATTATTTACTTGGATGATATACTAGTATACAATGTTACCTAGGAGTAGCATATCTCACATTTAATGTAGGTGTTAGAGACATTGAAGAAGCACCAACTGTTGGAAAATCTTAGGAAGTGTGATTTTGTACAATAGTATTTAGTGTATTTAGGATAAGTGATTCGAAAGATAAATAAAGATATATCTTTCCAAGAAGGAGGCCATCATGAACTGACTAGTTCCCACTAACATTTTATATAATTGTAGCACCATTCGAACCGTTATAACAAGTGGTAAGATTTTCCATTAAGGAAAGGGTTAGTGGAAGGCCTTGGAGGAGCTAAGGATGAAAATCATTAAAGCATTGGTTTTGGAATTATTGAAATTATAATAACGCTTTGAAGTGGAGACAAATGCGAGTGGATATGCTATGGGAGTAGTCTTGATGCGAGGATGACTTGTGTGCTACAAGTATTTCATGGGGAAATTATCATCTACCTGACCTACAACAAGGACATCTATGCCTTGATGCAAGCTATGAATATGTGGAAACACTAAATGATGGGAAAGAATAAAATAATCCACACAGATCACCATCCACTACAATACCTGCAAGCCTAAATTAATCTACCATAGACTAGGAATTACAAGTTGATGGGATTTCTACAACATTTTCATTTGCTGATAAAGTTCAAGAAAGGTAGTACAAATGAGTTGGTTGAAGTTCTTTCAAGGTTACCAACATCGAATATCACAACTTTTGGAACTCTAGTGCACATAGAGCCTTTCTTCCATGATGCATATAAAGAAACATATACAAAGGATGATGCATGTGCTCAATGGTGATAACACAATTGACTACTATATCCATAATGGGTTATTGTATAGGTTGGATAAGTTACATGTTCCTAAACATGATCAACTACAACTAATCATAGATGCTCACACCTCTAAGGTTGCACGACATTTTGTTGTATGGAACATAGTGGAAACCTTACAAAGGAATGTGTACTCGCATAGAATGAAAGAAGAGGTAGCTAGGTTTATAATTTATTATACCAAAAAGCCTAGTAATCAGAAATATGGTCTATATCATATCTTTCTTGTACCCAATTATGCTTGGGAAAAAATTTCCATGGACATTGTGGGAGGTTTAACAACAACTACGAAGGAACATGACAACCTACTCATGGTAGTTGACAGGTTTAGTAATATGTGTATTCTAATGCCTTGAAAGAAGACCATAAGTAGGTAAGAAGTAGCAAACTTATTTTTTTGATAAGTCTACGTACACATTGGGATACCAAGGAGCATCATTTCAACAGGGACACAAGATTTATCAATGTATTTGAGACTACATTGTGGGAGAATATTGACACAAAGTTTAATAGGTCTACACATTTCATCCATAGAAATATGGACAAAAAAAAGTAGTCAATAGGATTTTGGTGCAAGTTTTGAGGGGTTATAATCAAAATAATTCAAAGGCCTAGGTTGCAAATAGGGTATATATACAACACTTTTATAATAGAGAATTCTACACTTCTATTGGTAAGTCCCTATTTGAAACTTATTCTTGATATATACCAACTTAATATTTTGATATTAGATATGGGGAACAATGAGGAGTGAGAAAGGATCTCATAGGGAATTTTTAAGGGAAAAGAAATTATTGAGAAGATATGACAAATCCATCTATAGGTACAAGAGATGTTGTAGAAGTGATGGGAAAAGTACAAGGCTAATGATAATCAACATATAACAAAAAATTCATTTAGAGTGGCAAATAGAGAACGGTTATAATTGAACAAGGACATACTATGTAGTCCTAGTAAGAAAAACAAGACTTTGCGATATGGTTCTTTGAGATAATGGAAATTTTTGGAGATAATATGCATATATTCAGTCTACCCCGATATGTGAACATGTACCCAGTGGTTATTGTAGAGAATATAAAAATATATGAACCTTCCACTATGAATAAGGAAGAGGAACAGGTTTGGATACTCCTTTTTCAAATTTTTCTATAGAGGAAGAGGTTACTATAGGACTCAATAATTCTACTTGAAAACCAAATCTCCTGAGGGATTCTCTCACTGGCTAACCTTAAATATCCACTGACTCCACTACTGTGTTTTTTTCCTTATACCTCGGCCTCTTTGTAGATTGGTTGTCTCAATAATTCTCTAAATTCTCTATTAATAACTATCTTCTGACCATCAAATAAATCTCTATAGGTTTCACTAAATTCGATTCTTCTTCAACCCGTGAATCCTTGTTTTCTATTTTTTCAATATCTAGTTGGTTATCATGCTCATATGGGGCTAACTGAAACTTTAATCTTTTTTTGGAGATAATATTGTATGGATCATTAGCGCACACTTTTCCTTTGGGAAAATTCATTAAGGCTAGCATTTCAGAAAAATCTTGAAGGCATGTCTTGTGTTCACAATGAATGGACCCACCTCTTGCTTAAGATTTAAGATAACCTCTTGCTTCCTTGGAATAAAATACACAAGGCCTAAATTTATCCTTTTTCTTGATATATTATAATGCAAAAATTTTAACAGATAGGAATACAGGACTAATAAGGAAGCACTTACAAACCATATATTCATATTGTGTTGTGGTTTTTATATATGTACCACCTCCGCACGCTTGTATCAAAACTTAATTATATAATTTGCTTGATTTATGGAAAAAAACTTTAGGGAACTTCATCTAAAAAAATTACAAATTCTACATACATAAAATGTGTGATATACCCTAAAAAAAACTACATCATTCTTCTTTCTTGTCATAATGGAAATATAGTAGATCATTGATTATTTCTCACCCTTAGAATTCTAAACTTGTATGCTCAAACCAGTAGATTTTATGACTTGGAAATATAACATGAGATATACATGAGGTATATGAAGTGGAAACCTAATTAATATATATATGTTTGTTGAAAGAAAACAACTTTTTACTTTTTCTTTCTAATATATATATATAATATATATATATATATATATATATATATATATATATTATATTATGTATGTATATATAGATAGATAGATAGATAGATAGATAGATATAACCTTTTTCTGCTATATTTTGACGGAAGTTCCTAGGCCTGTACTTCTTTAGAGGGTGCCTTATGCTTTGGCTAGTCTTGCTAACTAGGTCCCTCTCTCTGAGCTCTGAGAAAGTCATGGAATATTGTTTTCTTATGTTTGACTAACATGTAATCTGTTAGCTTGATGTCTCCATCCTTAGGGTTAAGAGCACGTGGAGGGAAATCCATCCCTGCTCGTCGGCAACATCTTTTGGCTTAAGCGCACATGTAGGAAAATCCATTCCTGAACGCTCACCAGCAGGCCTAGAATTTGATGTTCCACATAATGTTTTTTGGTTTTTTAAATGTATTTGACGGTTTAAAAAATTTTGAAAACGGTTAAAGTGATGTGTAAAAAGAATCTAAAACCGTAAATTTGACGTTAACAAATTTAATTTAACCATTATAATCTATTGTAACCAATAAAAACGGCTATAGCTTGGAATTCTGGAGTGGAAGGCCATCTGGCATCGATTAGCCATAAAAATCATCAATAGTGGGAAGGCCATCTTAGTTGTAGAGATGCTAGTAGGTTGCACCATCCGGTGGGCATTAGACGTGATCTTCTACATTCATTGCATATTTTGCCAGCGATGTGGACCATCAAATAGGATACCCCTCCCGTATCTTCAAGGGTCTCAAACCATTTACTCCACCACCAACCATTTATGTGCATTGGGACAACAAAATTTGAAACCAATTGAATCTCTTCGATCGAGCGGAGAGGAAAACCATATGCGATTATTGCGTAAATAAAATTTAGTTTCCCGAGTTAGTACTCAATCCTTCCTTTTGGAATGAATGATTATATGGTGTGGTGATCCACAAACTGAAAAGCACTACTTTGTATGGCGAGGAACTACGTACCTCTACCTCAAGCCCAAGAGTTGTTAGAAAGCAAGTAAAGGTCATAAGAAAGAAAGGAAAGTTCATATATATGATCAGGTATAAAACCATCTGCAAAGGAGGGACTTTACTTATAGCGAAGGGAGGAGCTTCTACCTAAAGCCCAACCGAAGCAATCAATGCAAGCACTTTGAATTTTGAATATTTACCCTTCATTGTTGATAAATCCCTTATCTTTATTCTTACCACCAACCTTGCTCTGATCTTAGCTTCCCTTCTTTATGGTGGTCTAGGTCTTATGCATAGCAAAGGTAATGTTTTTCTCTTCCTCTAATTATACTCAAGTCAATCTCATAAGATGACAAACATCTATCTATTTATTGGGAAAATAGGGTTCCAGCTTGTGTGAATCAGATCCTTTATGGTGGGTCTGCATTAATGATCTTCTTACTTTACTGGATTCCAAAAAGAACTTCTCATCACCCTTGTCATGTGTCCAAGGAATCATGTCATTATTCTTTCCCCAACTCTAGAATTTGCATCAGTTACATTTTATCAAACCTGCAACAAAATTGGGTTGAAGGAAATCACCATAACTCCTCTAGGGAATCACCAGCATCCTACAATTGCATAGGTTACTGCTCGCATTACAGGGAATCGCCAACACCAAGGAAATATGGTTTCACTCCCTCAAACATCGTTTCAATTATGGTATGTATTTTAATAGCAGAATATTCATGTAAAACTCTCTCTCTTTTGTAAACTTGATTAGATGAGGCACATTTTCAAAACAAGTTTTAGCCACATGTCATTCCTATGTGAAATTAGAAACAGGGAAAAAAACGACCAGTTTAAAGATCTTTTGTAGAGTTCAAGGCATGATCGGATGCTTATTTACAACTCACACTTGGCACGATTAGATCCATTTAATGACAACTGCAAACTATGACTATTTTTTTCACTGGGACAAGCTTCCACTTCCTTACATGAGTGAAATTTTGAACGTTGGATTCAATTTATCTTTCAGAAGAGTTTGGTCATTAGGTAAAATATGCACTCGAAATAGTTGTTAATGATTCAGCCATGTACCGTTTTGGGTTTTAAGGTTGGCTTTTGAAATTAGAACTGGAGTTGTCCTTTAGAACTTACATCCTTTATCCTTTAGTTTTGTTTTATGAACTTTTTCTTGTATAGTTTACCATTGTATTCTATTAGAATGCTCTGAGAATTTTGCACATAACATTTGATTAAAATATGGTGTTCAACATAGCTTCCATTTTTTGTATCTTGTAGAATTTCTTTCATGCAAGGAAAGAAAATTATTGGCACTCTTGTACTGTAGTCTGTCGAGGTGATTGAGGGGTGCCTTAAGGCTAGTATATTGAGTGAGTCTTCCCTCAAACATTATTTTGGATTTTTTTATTTTTCTATGTTAGAGTTGCTTATTGTTTTGTAGCTTTCTGAGTTTGGGTAGAATCACATCAACTGTTAAGATGGATAGTTCATCTCCATGGTGATTATGGGACCTAGGATGTGTTTGCTAAACAAAACCTGTATTACATTTGCATTTTTTTTTATAGTTTCTCGATTTGATTTCTGACAGATAATGAACATCACCAAGAAACGCGATTGAAAAAAAAAATTACAACCATAAATTTACTTAAAACGTAAATTGACAGGCATAAAAAAAAACACTCGTCTTCAAATTCTCATTTGACAGGCAAACATTATTTGAAATTCCAGACCTACTTGCTGGCAACATCATTCAGGTTAAGAGCATGTGGTGGAAAATCCCTGAACGCCTCAAATATAACCACGATGACTGAGTTGGGACTGGGTACCCTGTGAGGACCTTCCTCGAAATTGCCCCCCTACAGACGCTTGCCTTACACTAGACATAGACCTCCGTCTCACCATTGAAAGAGAAATCTTAAAATATGAAACCCTGACCACTAACCTCATTTTCATCCCTTAACGTGGAGAAAAATTCATCTCCTTTTTCAAGATTTTGTGTGCCATCCACATCTCTTCATTTTCATGAAATATCTGTTGAAAAGTCATGAACTTCTCTTCAAAAAGTAGGAGTTATTTATGGAGGCAAATAAATTGCCCTAACTTCTATAAGTGTCAGAATTTTGGCAAAAATTTTCAAATTTTTTTGTAGATGCAGTGTTTGAATCATGTTTATGATGGGTGGAAATAGATTCAGTACCATTAGAAACCTCTAAAACACCTAAAACTATGAAGTTTGACAATTTTTACTTAGATTTACAAAAATCCCTGCCGGAATATTTCAAAATATGACCAGAATTTCTAAAACTTTCAGAGCAAAAAAAAATAATCATTAGAATACTGCCAAAAAGTATTTTCATAAGTAAATTCATTGATGATGTCATGTCCCGTTTTTCAAGATTTTGTGTTCCGCCGACTCGTGCCGACTGGAGTAAAGTTCATGAAAACTCTGCTCAACCATTTTAGGATTATGGATTATGGACTATACTTGTGTTGTCGTATGGAGTATGAAAACTCCATAAATTATCATCGTTGAATTCATTTTCGTATGATCCTGTCTTCTTTTGTGTGCTCTATTCCTCTTTCATTTTACTGAACATATTATGACCTTCTGAAGGTTTGTGTCTGATACAAGTCACTGGTTTTTTTACAAGGCCAATTTTTCTAACTACCCGGTGTCCATTAGGGACCTTTTCTTTGCTAGCGCATTTTTTTATTAACTCCTATAGACCTTCCATAGCTTTGTTATCATGTAGCAGTTTTATGCAGGTCTCCAAAAACGTAGTAAGCATAGAGGGATTAACCCTGTAGGCACGTTGGTGTCTTGCATCTTGTACTGACTTCCTGAGGTGGATGCCTCAGTGAAGCTTTCCTTGGCCTCCATAAATGTTTCATTTGAGCACGCCATATCAAAACCCACTTCCTTCTGGGGCCTTGCGGACCCATATGTCCTCCTCAGGCTATTTACCCTTATCATCCCCAGTCATTATTCCAGTTCTCAACACTATAATCATGCTTTGATCTTCTTCCCGGGGCTCAACTCTCATCATATGCAAGTTCTTCGTAGGCTGCTGAGGTTGCGCCTTCTTCTCCTACATCTTGTTTATTAGTGCCGAGCATTCTTCTATCATGTGATCAAACTGGCTGCAGTATTGACATGCTAGGCATGTCTGATTCTCACACTCCCGCGCGTAATGCCCTAGTGTTCTGCAATTGTAACAGATAACCTGAACCTAGTCTCTACCAGGTCCTCCTCCTCCTCAGCCTCGCTTTTGTCCCTAATATCCTTTGCTCGCTACTTTGGCGCCTTACTCTGGAGGCTGAGTTTCATATTGCATCTAGTATGTTGGTGTTCTTTCCATCATTAGTTCATAGTTGTGATAGTGGCACTCATCGTGGACCAATAATTTGCAGAAGTTATAGAACAACTGCTATGGTGTCTGGATGAAATTTTAAAGAAAATGGAAATTAACTGTCACATGTTGTTCAACAACCTAAAAATAGTACACCACAATGTAGCCCCCACACTTGGTCTTGCTGGAGCTTCTGGCCTTAGGGGAATTGGTCCCCCTCCTGTAATATAATTCGGGAATACAAGACAATGGTCTTTATCGTGCCCCTGTCTCTTACACTTTAGACACCAAACTTCTGCGTTCACCTCTGGTTTAGTCTCCTTGTCTTTCTTCAAGCTTTGTAATTCTAAGCAGAGGCTCTATAAATAAGAGTGAATCTGTTGTACCCCCAAGGTCGCATCCTAAATAGGCGTGTCATGCAACTTCATTGTGATTTCCAAATCTTCTGCTTGTGTTCCTATCTTTTGTTCTGACAGAGCAATACTCAGGTGGGGCAGTAGTGAAGCTATAAAACACTCACGATGCTGACCATATGTGAGCTACATGTTAGCTTCTCGAATCTAACACTTCAACCTTTGATCTAGATCCCAACCAGTCTCATCAACCCTCATCATGATTTCCTTAAATCCAGCTACTGACTGTGAATCAGACTTTGTCTTACTAAACTCCTCGTTTAGGGTTGCCCTAGTCTCTGCTAGCGATGCCAGAGGATTATCATAAAAAAACTTAATATACCAATTCAATGTGCAATCCTGTAGAGTAGTAGCAATTTTTACTTCTTTATATTACCATCAATAATTTGTTGCGCTATTCACGCAACATTCGCAACAAACCATAACCGCTATATATCTTCACTCCCTATGCCCTTGAAAATTGGCAACTTCATTGTGTTCGACATGTTGACTAGTGTGTTGGAAATAATACTAAGAGAGGGGGGGGGTTGAATCTGTATTATCAAATCAAACAATTTTTCATTTTCATACTCAGATATATATATGCTACTTCAGTTATGTTAACTCGCGTATATACACAACTGTGTCTAAAGAAACTTGTGTATATCAGAAAACTTATGATTCATTTAATCCATTAAGTGTTGATATTTAATCAATGCATCAAAGCTTCATTAACCATAAGAATAGTAAACAGGTGCAACAAAATAGAACAGATCATCACACACATGACCACAAGATATAAGGTGGAAACCCAATGTGGGTGAAAACCACCTGCTGCAATTCGTCTCTATCTTCTTTTAATAAGAAAATTCTTTTTACAATATTTTTGTATTGGTGCAGTCTTATACCAGTACGCAGGCTTTTACCTATAGAAGGCTACAACCTTCTCTCGTTCTCCAGCTTCTCCTGGAAGGGAGCTACAACCCCCTTAGCTCTTGTACTAGCTGATGTACTAGTACATAGGTGCTGACCTACAGAAGGC